>JAAEAF010014545.1:0-78517 GCA_011037195.1 Triatoma infestans
AGTCATATAGGCTATGTCACTTTTTGAGTTAATTAAATTGTGTCGCAAATCATTGTCTTTGCTTTCCAGGAATTCCAACACTGAATCAAAGAGCGCATAAAATCGATTTAAACATGCACTTTTAGATAACCAACGTATGTACTTCTGTGTGAAGTAGTAAACGATTATAGTCTTCGTCATTTTCCAAACAAAGTTGAGCAAATAATCTCTCATTGAAGGCATTCCTTTTGATTTTATTAACTGCTCTAATGACATAATCTAGTGATCCATGCAAACGTTCACTAAGATTTTTTGCGACTAAATGATGTCGATAAATGACACAATGTACTTAAAATACATTCGGTACAGCTTGTTTTAAGTATGCCAGAAAGCCTCGGTATCTTCCTACCGAGTTGTACAATACTGCTAATTTCAATAATAATAAAAATGGATCACAATTTTATTATTTTATATTAAACCTTGCGCGGACACCATGACGTTGTTCAGGGACCCCCAAATCAATTTTAATTTTCCACGGACCCCCTGAATGATACCGGGGACCCCTGGGGGTCCGTAGGGACCACTTTGGGAACCACTGCTCTACACGAACTTGGTGAATTTGCACTGACGATGGATGAAAATCTGAAACCGATTAGGAATATATGCATGCTGTGGCAGATAAAGTACCATAGTTATCCAGCACTGCGGACCCATCCATATACTCAACTATTTTCAACTTTAAAAAATAATAAAATTTCGGAAAGTCCAAGATTAGCATACCATTTGTTGCACTCACTTTTAATAATAATTTCAGCGCAACAAATTCAATCACATTTTGAAGATTTGCTTAATTAGAAAACGTTTGCCAACTTTTTTTTTTTTTTAAAAAAAAAAAGAGAAGATACACATTTAAACAACACAACCTTGTGACACACTTTGGAAGTACTACATATGTATGTATATTCAACCGCAAAAGTGGGACACATATTACTTTCTCTTACTGATAATAAAGAGGAACTATTTGTAATCGTGTCATATTTTCAATATCGAGTTTTCAGCGGAAATGCACGTCTTGAAGGTCCCCTGAGATCAACAGTTGTTTATAGAAAATGGTGTGTGTGTGTGTGTGTGTGTAAACAGTATAGCTTAAAAATGAAAAATCGTAGAGTTCAAACTTGTTATTCCGTTTAGATATCACCATGGGACCCGACAGTAAGTTATCAGTCGAAATTCCTCAACCGGAAGTACCATTTTACTGAATGATTTTTTTTTCACTTTTTTGCGATTTTTTCAAAATGTGACTCCAACGATTTTCTTCAAATTCGTTTCATCAACTGTACATAATAAGAGCTACAATTTTTATTTGAAACATTTCTCCGGAATAATTCATTTAAGTTCACTTTTAGTAGAGAGTGGGGTAGAGGTGGGGTTAGGTTTTCCTCTAAGATGCTATTTCAGTTTACTATACAATTCTGTGATATGAATAATTCATTAGAATTAAATGTGTCGTTGAAATTCCGAGTTTGAAGAAACTCGGATGACCGGAAGTGCGTTTTCACTGAAACGTATTTTTCAGTTTTCTGCTATTTTCTCTAAAACGACTCCGGCGATCTTCTTTAAACTAAGAATGTGAACTACATCTTCGATTAGATTGAAAAAAGGGGAGGGCGAGCCTCATTCCTCTGCGACCAACATTAAGAGGTTTATTTTGGATCCCCTAAGATTATATCACATCCTTCAGCTTCGCCCTCTTAATCGGGCCTAGCAAAGCTGAAAGTGGCTCCGTTATGAAGCTCGCAGCTTTGGGATTGCTTGTCTCAATTGAAGAAACCTTGTCCTCATCAAACTGCCTCCTTGGCCACTCTCCTGCCTCCAATCCTTGCCTTATAATCTCCTTGGTGCAGATTGGTCACGCCACAACTTCGACTGAAAGACCGTGGCGTACTTCTCTAGGCTGGCCTTAATCTTCAGGCCTGCCTCCATTAACCCCAGCTCCGACCTCAGTCGGCGTTTTGGAGCCATTTTTATCCAGACCTAGTTGCCGAACATAAGGGGATCCCTATCCTATTCATTCCTGTTCAGTATAATGTGGAAGTTTCTTTCAAAATAAAACTTAGGAATCATCTGTCAGTAGGCATACCAAGTAAATGGTTAGCCTAACTTCCTCAACCAACCTCTGGTTAATACAGTTTTGCCTAGAGGTGTTGGGTGGCGGCCTCTGCAGGAGTCTATGAATTTCCATTCTGGCTTCGCCTTGGATGAGAATATGTAGAGGTGGTAGATTAAGGAGGACCTCCAGTGCCGCAAGCGGGGTGGTTATCATGGCCCCCGTGGCACCCAGGCCTTCCAACTTTTGTGGAAGCGTGAAAGGAACTATTACGGTTTTGTGGGGGTTTATGGATAAATCCTCCTCCCTACACCAATTCCTGCTTGTACTCACTTTGAGATTGTACTGGGAAGTTTGCATCTTACTACAATCGCCAAGTTATCTGCTTAGCCCAAACAATTGTAGTCATTCGCAGATAAATGATGGAAGATGTCATCAACGACCAGTGTCCACATCAGAGGGGGACAATACCTTCCCTTGTGGGTCCCTCCTCCTTACTTTCACTCTGAATGGTCTGGCCTATTGTGAACATATTAATTTATTTCTCAGCCCAGACTCCACTCCGTCTGCTGGTACTCCTCTTCTTTGGAGAGAGTTGGTGACCGAGAAACGCCATATATTATTGAATGCGCCCTCTAAGGTGACTTACCTTAGTCTCTTTTTTCTCTAATGATTTTAAAAGTAACCTATTGAGACCTCATCTGTAATGTACCTGTCCACTAATCTTTCTAGGCTGATCGGTCTATAAGAGCCCGGCGTTAGGCCAGACTCTACCCACTGGGGGGGAGGGGAGGTAAATTACTTTGACACCAAGCTATATTACCGGTGTATATCGTAGGGCTCTACATGCCCTAAATATTTTACACAGGTACTGTAAGATATTTCTAGTCCTTTTTGTAAAAGGATGGAATCCAGAGTAAATCCCGTTTACCGCTGGGGATTTGAAGGTTGGGATTTGTTTATGGCCCACCTGACCTAATTTGGCCTCGTAATGAAGGTGGCTCTGGGGATGGTCTGATGTGCCTTTCCCCAGGGAAAACCGCAACCTTTGAGCATTGAAGTCGGGACGAGCCAGGAAAGTGCGTTTACATATGAAGTTCTAGGTTTCCTCTTCCGAGACAGTAAAGTTTCCATTCGTCTTCTTGAGGAACCACACTTCGTCCGCAGTACCTCTTTGGCAAATTTTCTGTGGGTTCTGGCGCACGAGGGGACATCTACAATTTCCTCGCAAAACCATCGCCACGAACGTCTTTTTGCCTTCCTAATTTCTTTATTGTACTACGTGAGGGCGTTTCTGTATGGGTCCAGTCTGGTTAAGTTTGGCCATATTGAACAGTTCCTCACCTCAGCCCTCAACTTTTCGAGGCGGTTGTTCCACCAGACCGTCATTCCCGTTTGTGGTCATGACCTTTCCTGGAAGACCATGGCTATTGCCACCTGCACCTCCTCCACCGTCCGTCCCAGTTCGTCCACCCTGAATTACACATAGAAAGAGCTACAACTTTTATTTGAAACATTTCTCCGAGTAAAGGGCTTTTGGGGAGGGATGGGTTTATGTTTTCCTCTAAAGTGCTATCTTAGGTGACCATACAATTCTACCATCTATACAAATTTAATTAGTAGTAAATAAATTGATAAAATATGTTGGTTGGAATTAAATGACAAAAAGCCCTTTTCTATGTATAAAAACACTTAATTATATAGTATCTCTTTCCAAGATGGAGCCAGGTCATTCTCAAGATAACACAATTGGATCAGAACAACATAACAGGTTACAGTTTGATGATCGGTTATATAACATATATTAGTTTTTTTTTAATTCCACAATATCGTTAAATCACTTTATTCGCTTAACTTTATTTTTCTAGAAAAATTTACTTTGGTAAGACTAGATTTAATAACAGCATGTGAAGAATGGTTGCGAGAGTGATGTAATGCTAGTTGTGACGAGCTATTTCAGTGCATTGTATTTTCTATCATCAATATAATTTTAATGAGAATTAAAGAGCTCCAAAAATAACTGATTTTTTGAAGAAAATCGGTATGAACAACTTTGTGTATAATTTGTTTCCGAGAAGAGTGATTTTGAGAGAGTTTGGACAGGACACTTCCTTCTAAATGTCATTCCATTGAGGTAGAGGTTGGCCGTATGATGGCCATGAAGTAATTATAGAACATTGAAGTAAATATGTTTTGTGAATATGTTACACCGTGAATATGTTGTTACAGTAGTATCCTTCTCTTATATCTGAGTGTTTTTTCTACTGTCCAGAACATTTCCTATGTCCAGAATAGTAGATGGAATGTAGCTTGGACTGTAGCTTGTGCAGTCCAAGTGAATTTTGGCCTCCCTAACATTTCCTCTATAAGCGTCTCTATCCTGCGCTTTGCGTCTCCATTCATTCACTCCGGTTTTTCACAGATCATCTTCTACGTCCTTGCTCCCGCATTTCCTCGGGCGTCCACTTTTCCCGTTCCGTCGAATATCTCTCGCATTATTTTCTTGGCCATCCTCTCATCTGGAAGTCTTTCTACATGTCCGAGCCAGCTGAGTCTTTTTGATTTAATGAAACATACTATATCTTCGTGAACTATCAACTCATCCAATTCTTGCTTGGACCTAATAGGCAAGTAATTTGCGTCCATAGTGGATCAAAAATACGTCCCATTATTCTCCTTTCGAATATTCTCAAAACCTGCTGGTCTGCAACTTTAAGAGTCCACGTCTCTGCTCCGTAGGAAACTACGGGTCTGACCAGGGACTTGTACAGCTTCAACTTGGTCTTTCTTGATAAAAGAGTCCATTTAAACAACTTGAAGTGGCCGTAATATGCCTTATTTCCAGCCATTATTCTTTTCTTTATCTCTTATTTTCGCCGTTTATTTCCTGTCCAAGGTATGTGAAACAATCTACGTCTCCAAATGTATAATCATTGAAGACGAAATTATGCGGTCTTCTCCTTACTTCGGATGTTGATACCCCCATGTATTTGACCTTCGATTCATTGATCACAAGCTTAATCTATTTGCTTTCTTTGTCAATGTCAATAAGCATTTCTTTTAGTGCTTTATCATTTCTTCCTAAAATCGCGAAATCATCCGCGGTATCCGGGAATCTGACATGACCGGCTTGCTAACTTCCTTTCGGCTCATTTTTTTTTTTTTTAATTTAAGGCACATCAACATCTAAGTCATTGGCCCCCCCAGAGCCTTCTCAGTGCACTGCCGGCCTCTGGACAGTGTTCTCTCGCTCCAGACAACACTGTCCATCACCGAACAGTGAGCTGTAGGGGCTGCTAGGAAGAAAAAATCTAAGGGTAGCACTGAACTCCGCGTGGGAGTCCAGTACGCTAACTACTTTCCCTTTCCCTTTCGGCTCAGTTTTCACAATGTCTTTGTTCAGGACCAAATTAAATAGTATCTCAGAGATGGCATCCCCCCTGCCTACACCAGCATAATATATATTTTCTTACTTAAATGGTTACCAATGAACACACTCACTTGTGTTTTGGAACATTGTCATTTTTTTTAGATTTATCAGTTTAAGTGGAATGTTGAAGTTCCACAAAGTAGTTGCTTAAAATCTATAAAAAGAATGTTTACGTCCGTATTTTGTTCAAAGCATTTTTCAAAGACACATTCTTGGCTCAGATGTTCTCCGCCAAACTTAAGCATTCCACTGGAATATAATTTTCTCCTGGGGCTCTATTATTGTTTAAGAGGGCCATGGCCACTTCAAATTCCTCATAAGAAGGGGGATGAGTATCATGATAACTTTTTGTATTAGGCTGTGTACTGGGAGAGACGTTGGTATCTACTTTCGTGGTCACCCTAGCCTTGGGTCTCGGTATTTAGATGTCTTCAAAGTATTCCGCCTATCTGTCCATCATATGAACATCTTCTCCAGGTAGCACATCTTGTTTACTGCGGCAAACATTTATTCTGGGCTGAAATCCTTTGCTCAAGCTCCTCACCGCCTGGTAGAATTTCCTAACCTCTTTTCCCTCTTTCATCTCTTCCATCAATCCAGTCTTCATCCTTAACCAATGCCTCTTCTTATTTCTGCAAAGCTTGGTCGCATTTTTCCTACTAATTAGATATTTTTCTTTGTTACTTTTCTTATCTTTTTGTATCATTTTCTGCCTATCCTTATTCTTTTGATCAATAGCCTGTGCGCACTGCTCATCAAACCATTCGCTAATTCTTTCAGGAACCTTCACACCAAGCATTTTCTTTGCAGCCTCCTCAATTATTTCTTACAGGCTGTTCCATTCCTCATGTGTATCGCACTTCTCCTTACAATTCCGTAGTTTACTACTAAAAGTTTCTTTATTTCTTGATCTTTTAATTTCTCAGTGTTCCATCTCTTTCTCTTTATTCTATTCCCTTTCATAACATTTGCCACCCTATGTCTAAAATGCGCTGTCACGAGGAAGTGATCTGAATCGCAGTTAGTGTCTCTTCAAGCTCGAACATCCATTGAACTGGAGGCGTGTCTTGGAGATCAATACATGGTAATTTGATTCACCCCACTACTTGGTTTTTCCACTCCTAGCATTCTTTTATGTTCAAAACTAGTGCTTTTTATTTTCATGTTCCAACAGGCAGCAAATTGCGCTCAACGATGCCCATTGTCATTGGATTTATTTTCAAGCGACATTCTTCAAGTAATCCTCTTTTCCAACTTGGGCATTAAATCTCGTAAGATAGCGGTAGCGTCATAGCTTGGTATGAGCGCACAGATTCTACTTAATTTATCATAAAAGGCTTCTTTCTCTTCATCACTTTTGTCCTTCGTTGGAGAATGCACGGAAATTAGGGAATATTTCTAAATTTTCCTGTAAATCGTATTTTACATATTCTAACGGTACTGGCCTCATAATCGATTAAAGAGCTCCTGACCGATTTATTTATCATAAATCCTGTTCCGAAAAGCCCTCTTCTGTCTTTCGAACCGCTATATATGAGAGAGTAATTTTTTGTATCAATGCGCCCTTCACCATAACATCTAATTTCTTAGAGTGCTGCCACATCAATATTAAATTTATTTAATTCGTTGGCAATCTCTTTCATTTTTCCTAGTTGTAATATAGTCCCAACACGTTCCACGTGGCCATGGTCAGATCTTTTTGCTTTTTCCGATTTTCTTTTTCTCGTCAGGATCATTGACATTATTCCCATCCATTTTTCCTTGAATTGTGGGTCTCGTAACATATGGTTTTTTACAAAATGAGGAAGTTGCCTTCACCATGGCTGTAGAGCTCTTCCTACCCTTTCGCAGTAGACATTCTAACTTGTCTCTCGTAAACTGGACCAGGACCTCCGTCTCTCGCATGTTCGGTGATCTAGACCTCCGAAGGGATTGGTATCCACAGCCTTGGTTAGGATTGGTCAGCTTAACAGAGTCCACCGCGTAAAGGTGAGAGTGGAGAGGCTTTATGAGACGCATTAAGCTTTATGAGGTGATGAGACGCAATTTGTTTTTGTGACAATAGCAGTAATAATAAACACAAATTGAAAATTATTTGCAGTATTTGCGTTTAATTATACGTTGATTACAATCATTACCAACAAAACTTTCACTTCACTTTTCAAAAATATCCTTGTCATTTTTGCAAAACATTTTTAATAAAAAGAGACGCTCAATCACTAACGAATAGCATTTATTTAACAGTTATTAAGATGGTTTCATTACGTTGTGTTAGTGCTGCTGGTAACAGCAACTATTGCGATCGTGTCAAATTTTCCAAATCGTGTTTTCACCAGAAATACAGCTCTTCAGGCCCACTGAATCTTTTCAGACTACTGATTTCATTAAAGTAAATCTGAATAGATTTTCCCGAAAATGCTCCAACGATTTTCCTTCAACTTTGCAACTAGCCATTAGATGCATTATGGGAGTTCTGTGACAGGTGTGGGAGACATC
Organism: Triatoma infestans; assembly: GCA_011037195.1. Lineage (NCBI taxonomy): Eukaryota > Metazoa > Arthropoda > Insecta > Hemiptera > Reduviidae > Triatoma > Triatoma infestans. Next base: position 8,013 of record JAAEAF010014545.1, read on the forward strand.
CAGAATTTGTATTGGTAGTAACAGATAGATCAGAAAATTGTGTGACGAAATAAATCAGAAATTGTGGGGAAAGAATTAAAGGACATTAGCAGTACCATGGTTTTAATGGTCTTGTTCAAATAGCAGCTAACCTAAGTAACGGAGTGAGGTCGGAAGAAGTTACCAGCGTGGCAGAAGGAAGGTGGTGTGTGCAAATAGGCCAATAAAGTGCATTTCTTTTTGGGGAAGCAACACATGGCCCTGGTAAATGTCTTAAACAAGACGATATATCGTCTGGTAATGCTCATTACAAACTTTTTAGTATTTACAGATCTTTTATAAGAACAAGATAAAAATAAAGACCGATATAAAAGCAAACTTTAGGTGGCGAAAATCATGGGCATTTAAACACATCTGGTGTGAACCGTTCACCATACTGACTCATATTGCAATTCTTATAGTTTCTTCAAACTTGGAAGTTTAGTGAAATGCAGTTTAGTAAAAAGGTTGGCTATTCACGTTCCACCTCCCACTACAATTCCCTAAAATCTATTTTTTCCAGACAAACTTACAAATAAAAGTGAAAGACCTGTTTGCTATATTACGCACCATAGCTTAAAGTAAATCGTTGGAGTCGTTATCGTGAAAATAAAAAAAAAACAAAAACAAAACATTGAAAATAGCAGTTCTTCAAGTTGAGAGATTTTAACAGATAATATTATGCTGTCCAGATCCCAACTGGAATATCAAGTTTGAGCTCGCAGCGATATTTCATTTTTCCAATTATTTTGTACACACACACATACAAACTGTTTTCATTGTTTCCATGGGAACCCAAAATATCTGTTTCCAGTGGAAACTCAATTTCGAAAATTTGACCTTTGATTGCCCCTTGGATTGTTTTAGTAAAGTATACAAGCTCTCCTCCGTCGACGATATGTTTGAAAACGCGTTAACCATTTTTGAAAAAATGGTTTGATACAAAATTGTGAATCTCGCAGTATAATGAAAGTATTGCTACTAACCGTATATTAGAATATTTAAAAAGGAATGTTTGTAGAATAAGTAAATTTAATGGTACAATGATTATGTAACAAGTAATTGTTGTGTTATGAAATTTTGTCGGCCACAGGTGTCGTAATTACAGTGTGCTAACTGTAGTGAGTGGGGTAGGCACCGTGCTTCTCCTGTATGGTGTACACTTTCACCTTCACAATAACTCATCTTAAATATTTTGGAGAATCTAATTATAGAGTAAACATTAACAATGTCTTTAATATTGAATTTGTGTTTAGAAAGACCCCAACTTTATAAGAGAAGTTTGGGACTTTAGTTATAAAACAGTCGCGGCCCCAAAACATATCCCGTGAAAGTATAATTTTATTATAAAAATTTAGGGTTTTGACATAAAAAACAAACAAATAAATCTGTTGTGAAATTCGCATCAATTTTTCACTTACTGAAGCAGTTTTCACATGCTCAAATTGATAAATCTCCTTTAAACTAGATTTCTTTAGTTGTCCTTGACATGGCACAAATCTAAATTGTGTACAAATGACAGTCTAGAGTGTGTACAATGACAGTTTAAATCTCTATGAGCCTAAAAATGAATTTTTATTGAAAAATGTTTCAGATTAAAGTTAAAATCTATTATATGTTTGGTTGGTATATTATCAAATTAAAGAAAATGGTTGGATTTCGGTACAAATCGCTAAAACAAAACGAAAACAGCAAAGTGACCAGGTGACAGATCTTGACGAATCCTTTGCGTGCGATCCGTTAGTGATATCTAAATGGAATATCACGTTTGGGGTTTACACAAAAGCAGACTTCTTAAAAAACCGGTTTTCGAATTCTCGTTTATTAATAAAACCGGTTTTCGAATATTTGTAAAAAAAAAATGAGTTACGATTATATAAAATAATTTTTCATATACAGTGTAGAGTTGTATAACACCAATATTAGAATACTTTATTTATATCAATACATAAAATACAATAATCAAATGTCACATAACAGTACCCACTTCAACCTGGCTCCTTGCAACCTCCTTTTTAATAATCTCCCTAATGCTACAAATATTTTATTTCAAAATAAGCATTTCATTATTAATATGTACAAAAAATAATTTACAATTCAGATTTTTTTTTTTTTATTCAAGGCGCGTCAACATCTATGGTCATTGGCGCCCGGAGCGTTCTCAGTGCACTGCCGGCTTCCGGACAGTGTTCTCTCGTTACAGACTACACTGTCCATCACCGGACAGTGAGCTGTAGTGCTCCTAGGAAGAAAAAATCCAAGGGCAGTATAGCTGGACTCGAACCCGGGTCCTCCGTATGGGAGTCCAGTGCGCTAACCACTAAGCTAATCCCTTCCCTACAATTCAGATATTAAAAGTAAAAATGGAGTCATTTATTCTATATATAAAAAAATAAAAAAGAACATTTAATTAATAATTCAAATATTAAAATAAAATCTAGTTAAACATAATAATGAATTATTAAATTAACCAACATAATATTTTAAATAAATAACTAAAAACATTTAATATTTTGATATTTTAGTAGAACTACAGTGTTAAGAATATTTGGACATCACGAACAAGTCTTGTCAATTAGTTTTTTTATTAAGTGATTGTTTTACTTATTTTAATATGTAGTGGTGGAACATTTGAATTTATTATATTTTAAACTAGTTAATAAGAGAAGAAAACATTATCTATACGACTGGGCCAGTGCAGTGGTGGTTTGCCGCGTCAGCGTTTTGCTCCTATTATTTCTCTCTGGGTGAGAGACTTGTTTTAAAAAAGAAGAGTCAGTCTAGCTCGGAGAGCGTTAGTGAATGGAGCCGTACATAGGACTACTTTTCGGTGAGTACCCATGTCATTTTTCTAGCTTCTGGCGCCGAGGCGGCACATTGGATTGCACTGGCTGAATTAGGGGGTGGGGTTAACGTAAGAAATTTACTGATGTTTAGGATATTATTTACCAGTAATTAGCTTTTAAGCCTTAGGTTTTGTATTTCACTAATAATTTGATTGATAAGGGTTCTGGCTAGGATAAAATTAATTGTAGAGTAATCTATTATGCAAAGTAGAGTAAAATTTATTATTTAAAGTTGAGTAATAGTAAAAAGGAACATATAGTATCGAGGTTGAATGTTAGCCAGTGTTCATGTTATTTTAGTAGTCATCTAACGTTCAATATATCTTCCGGCAGTTGTGTTATTAACTATTAGACGAATAGAATTCACCGGCTTAACGCCTTCCATTATTTTATTGTAACCTCTCAGTATCAAATATTATATCCTATAGCATTACAGTTTTTTTTTTTGAGCTGTATTTTTCCAGGTTTGGTTCTAATATAATAATAAATCTACTAGCGCAGTATAGCTTAATACTTCCCTTATCCACTAACCTCCCATATCCCGTTACAAATATATGTAAATATTAATGAACAACAATGAACGGAAATCAATTTTTTTAACTTTAGCAACATGAGACAACTTACAGCAACTTACTTTTAGAAAAGCTCATATCTCTGCCTTCCAAGCTGCCCCTTAGCGGCAGCCAACACAACCTTTTCCGCCATCCTACATCAGTTATATTGAAAAATACAATCAAAAAATTGTACGAAATTTGTAAACTTACTTATGTGGGTTAATATAGTGTCTTTAAAATAGTGACTACTAACTAATTGTGACAGGCACGCCTACTCGGACCACACAGCTAAAACAAATGATTCAATGGATAACCTTTCCAAAAAAGTGGTTTTTAGAAAATGGTCTGTATGTGTTTGTGTCCAAGCGTTTGTGTGTAGTGAACAGCATAGCTCAAAAACGAAAAATCGGAGTAAGTTCAAACTTGACATTCCGTTTGGGGATCACCTTGGCATTTTGACAGGAACTTAACCGTCAAAATTGTTCAACCGGAAGTATCACTGTACTAAATGGATTTTTCAGTTTTTTGCTAATTTCTTTAAACTTGATATATCAACTTTACACATACATAGTTCTACAACTTTTTTGTAATTTTTCCCCGGAAAATGCATTTAAGGGCACTTTTCGGGAAGGATGGGCTAGGTTTCCCACTAAAGTGGTATTTCAGTTTATTATAAAACTGTGTCATCTAAATAATATTAAATAGAATTAAATATCTTGCCAATATTCCAAGTTTGAAGAAAAGTTTAACTTTAGCAAACCGGAAGTGCATTTCTACTGAACAATTTTCTGAGATTTTCTCGAAAGCGGCTTTAAAAATTTTCTATAAACTTAGTATATCGACTACACATACAAAGAGTTGCAACTTTTATTTAATTTTATTTTATTTATGTTATTATACAATTCTATCATCTAATGTAAATAATATTAAATATGTTGCCAAAATTCTGAGTGTGAAGAAAATCAGTTGACTGAAGTGGGTTTGTACAGTTGAACAGTTATTTCACTTTTATACGATATTATCCATACAAACAGCGATGGATTTCATTAACTTTGTTACTCCAACTATGAATACAGGGGCCTGCCAACTTCTTTCTCACCAAATTCATTAAAAGAAGTTTGTGGCAACAGGAGATTGTGCATTTCTCAGAAAGGCATGGAAACACCAAGTTGAAGACAAGTATAGCTCGACAACTTAGAAAAAAGAGTTACGAGCGCATCCGTCTCTCTAACTGCTGGTCGAAACCTTAATTTAAGTGCTCACAGCTGCCTCTTTTTATATGTTTATTGGTTCACCAAACAGTATGATGCCTATTAGCGCACTTTTCTAATTGTCGAACTATAAACATTTGAATAACACTTGAGTTTTGGCTGGAAACCGCGTGCGTGTTTTGTTAGAAACCCAAGTTTCGCCTAATTTGCAATAAATTTCTTCCTTGAAAGCTAATGGAGCAATGTCATTACAAACGATCGCTGCAATACGGGCGAAACGTCGGTTGAATTTTTCTCACATTTTTGCTTTCCTCCTAGCAACAGGAAGTATTGTAATCGTGTCAAATTTTCGGTATCGAGTTTTCACAGTAAATACACGTTTTGAGGCCCCCTGAGTTTAAAAAAGTGTCTAGAAAATAGTCTGTGTGTGTGAGTATTGAACAGTGTAGCTCAAAAACGAAAAATTGCAAAAAGTTCGAACTAGATATTCCGTTTGGGTATCACCATTGGATCCGACAGTAAGTTATCTGTCAAAATTTCTCAACCGAAAGACCACTTTATTGAACGGCTTTTTTACTTTTTTGCGGTTCTTACTAAAATGGCTTATACGATTTTCTTAAAACTTGGAATATCAATTATTCGTATTAAGAGCTACAATTTTTTTCTGAAATATTTCTCTGGGAAAATTCATTTAAGGTCACTTATGGAGGAGGAGTGGGGTTATTTTTTATAATAAAATGCTGTTTCCGTTAATTATACAATTCTATCTTTTAAATAATATTAAATCTAATTAAATATGTTGTCAAAATTCCGAGTTTGGACAAAATCGATTCACCGGAATTGGGTTTTTACTGAACAATTTTTTCCGTTGTTTTTCGCCATTAAAGCACCGGCCGATTTTTTTAAATTTGATGTACTAACTATACAGGGACCTCTAAGTTTCGTTTGATACTTTTTTCCAAGAAAGTTCATTCAAAGAATTTAGGAAGAGAGAGGGGGAAGTTATGCTTTCCTCAAACAAGTCATTTTATTAAATTCAGATTCTCCATCGGTACAAAACTGAGGACAACTAAACATTTAGAAAATTATAAGTTTGAATAACCGTGTAAACTGCAGTAAGAGAAAGTCGTGTGAGTGTTCACACCGGATTTAATTTGTTGTTTACTTTTATTTCTATAATACTCTTGAGATTTGTAGGTGTTTAATAACTTTTTAGTGACCTAATTAAAAATTTAAATACAGCCTGAAGATGACATTGCCTTACTGTGAGGTAATAAAATAAAATGATAACAATGATGTGTTGACAATTGTTGAATAGCAGCTGGGTCCGCAATGAGATAATATCTATGATTTTATCCGGTTTCATTTTTCTGGTTCTGACCGGTTTTGGATTCTGACGCGTGGTAAAGTATTGTGGCCATAGTAAGCCTATCAAACAATTTAGTGTAGAGAAATAACTTTTACTTAATGCCATCTCGCACCAATCGACTAGTGTGGAGCGGGATAGAAACCATAGGTTGAATCCATCTCTTTATACTTAGATTGATTGATAGCCTTATCCTGACGATGTATTGTATATTTACAAAAATTACAATTAGCAGGTGAAAATAATTGTACACTTTTATTACTAACTTTATGGCATTAATCTAGAGAGGTGACGCCAACCTATTACACCGTACGTGGTTCATATGTACACAAAACCAAGATGGCATTTTTCTTATTAACTTCAAGTGTGTCCCTCCATCCATGCTCAGTCACTCACCTATATAAACAATTGTACGGTTTAAACTTGAAAACACTACATTTTCTCTCTCCTTAAAAATGTGAAAACATTTACTTATATAAAATTATGAATAAAATGAAAAACAAACTTGGGCAATTTATCAACTATTGTTGCAGTATTAAACTTATTAACTATAAAACATTCCAACCATTTAGAATGAGTCAACTATAATAAGAATTTTGCATTTGAAAGTGTCTAATAAATTAATGTGGAGTCGTCGCTGTCACGGGTTTTCTGTATTATTTAATGGAATTATGTCTTAGAATTATTATCGTTCAGCGTCACTTGAAAGGTTGGACAGTTTGCTATTTTTGTTTCACCGTCATTATCAATCAACCCACCAAAAATAAGATCTGGCCAAAATTTTGGAGCGAGCAATCCAACATGATCTAGGTGCAATCATTCTAAAGCCTTAACTTGCAGTATTTATGGAATGAGAACTCTATTACCATATACAGTCTTCAGTCATCTTGAACAGATAAATTTAAACGATTTTTGAATATTGTGGCCAGCCCATTTTAATCCAACTAAGTAATTTTACTAAATCGACATCTGTTCGCGGCGTTTCATCCGCTACTTGTCTATATATAACCATTTCCGTTCAAAATCTTCATATACAGAAAAACATTCAGAGATATCCGTTGAGCCTTCTGGTGGTAATCAGATAACGCATCAGCATTGTGTATATTTGACCCCTTTTTATATTTACTATCATATTTACATGTTGACAATCTAATGGACCATGGCTGAAACCTAGCACTCGCAAACTGAAATACTTTTTTTGGTGGTTGAAAATTGATTGAAGAGGTTGGCGATTTGTACAAATGTAAAAACACGACCTGCAAAAATTTATGAAGATATTTCACTCCAAAACTGCACGCTAGAGCTTCTCTATCTCATCTGAGTTACTATAATGTCGTTCTGCTGGCGGTAGAGTAGGAGATGCGAAACTAATAGGGCACTCAACACCATTTAGAACATGAGCAAGTGAGCACCCACATAGTAAGTGCCGAAATCATTCTTTCGGTGCCTGGTGATGGCCAAACGGAACATCAGCTTTGTATTCCGACAACCTCCGTAGAAAAAAAAAGTTTGACAAGGCTTGAAACGTTTCAATTTGGAAACAACGGTAAGCATCCGGTAGAGCAGATAGCTTAATTGAATGGCTGATCTTACATGCATGCAAGCATGTATTATTTGTTCACATTTTTTCGAAAATATTTTAAATTTAATTTTATTTTTGTTGGTGAAAGGGATCCAAGAGGATTTGCAGTCAAGTTTTATGCGGAGGATGGGAACTGGGACGTCGTCGGCAATAACACTCCCATCTTCTTCATCAGAGACCCAATTCTCTTCCCGAGCTTCATCCATACTCAGAAGAGGAATCCAGTCACCCATCTCAAGGTCTCTATACTAGTTTTCTTGTGAAAGTTTATATTAGTTTATTGCGTTCAATTATATAATGTCTAAATAAGAATGATTTGTGGAACAGCCTGCATTTGAAATACTGACTGTCAGCCTGCCAAGGTTTGTAGTAGTGAACAGATAGCTGATTAAACAATAGTCAGTATTCTGAAACAGTTTCTCGATAGTCTAGAGTCATCTCCCTTCTAACATCCTAACAACTTTGTATCAGCCCTCAGCTGAATCCAACTTTCTCCTTTCCTTGCTGCACTTATTTTAATTTAATTTTTGGATATTTTAAATTCGCCTTCTTGGTGATATTTGTGGTATTGTCAGGTTTTTCTTCTTCTTAGAAATTAAAATTCACCTTCGAAAGAATGGTAAGGACGAGGTATATTTTTTAGGATGCGGACATGTTTTGGGATTTTATCTCACTGCGGCCTGAATCAACTCACCAGACCATGTTCCTGTTCTCGGACCGCGGCACGCCTGACGGCTACAGACACATGAACGGCTATGGTTCACATACTTTTAAACTTGTCAATGACCGAGGAGATACATGCTACTGTAAATTTCATTATAAGGTAAATTAAATATTAATTTTTTCTTTTTTGCTGAAATTTATTTATTGAAAATATTGAACAAAAATTTTAAGTGTGTTCATCTTTTTTAAAAATAAGATGAGTGCCTAACTAATAATCCTTCCATTTAGGTTATTTCAGCCGCATGATGAAGTGGCTAGCGCAATCACTTTTAATGCGAGAATTCAAGGTACGAGTCCCGAGAAGACAAAGACGGTATTGTCCCAGCATCGTGAGAAAGCCATCTCTTTTCGATCCATTCTCCCACAGTTATCTCCCGCCCCCATTATCTCTCTTAGCTCTCATACCCTATCCTCTCCATCTTAATTTTGTTGAGGCACTCCTCTAAAAGTCCATTTCTATTACTTCTGTTTCTTGATGTTCTTTTTCTTGTTCTGGTCCGTGTTTCCTGATTTGTATGAAGTAGGATAATCGCTATAATAATCTGGAAGTTTTTTTTAAATTTAAGGTATCGTTCCTTCCCTTATGCCCGAATGTAACCGGAACTGCTCTTCTTGTCAGTACCACTCTTGATTGCTATTCTTTCTCTTTTCTAAAATGGATCCTAGGTATCTGAAAAGTCATTCTATTTACTCTTTCTATCCACTTCAAATCCTCCTTCATAACATTGCCTGCTCTCAGATAAAGGAAAGAATTTATCATGAAAATCATATTTTTCAACGAAGGGAAAGGATTCATTGGTAATGGCGCTGGGCTAGTACTGGATCGAGTCCAGATGGTCCTGTCTTTAGATTTTCTTTTTCTAGTAGCCTCTGCAATTGCCATTGTTGGGCAGTACTATCTGCAGGGAGAGAACATTGTCCAGAGAGGTTAGCAGGGTTGTAGAAGGCACCAGACGCCACCTACAAAAAAAAAAAAAAATTTCCTTGCTATTTTTTTTGCATGTAGCGTCGGATTAAAGCTAAATTATCCAATTTAGGTGCCGCACTTACTCTCACCAAATCTATTACGACCTGACATGCATATTACTTTAATTATTTTCATTAGTTTTTATTTTCTCCTACTGCGTCTCTTGTTACTTTCAGACCGACCAGGGCATCAAGAATTTATCGGCCGAGCAGGCTGCAGATTTGTGCGGCAAAGATCCGGATTATTCGATAAGAGACCTATATAATGCGATTGCTAACAAGAAATACCCATCGTGGACTTGGTATCTACAGATCATGACAAAAGAACAGGCTGAGAAATTTAGATGGAATCCATTTGATCTAACCAAGGTAGATATACTCTTTTCTTATCTCTGCTATTTTACTTTTTGTCAGTTTAATGTTTCGCCTAGAATGGTACCAATTTGCTCATATTGTTGTAGGTTTGGCCTCACGGAGAGTACCCGTTGATCCCTGTTGGAAAGATGGTGCTCGACCGTAATCCTAAGAATTATTTTGCCGAAGTGGAACAGATCGCTTTCAGTCCAGCACATATGATTCCTGGGGTAGAACCGAGTCCCGACAAAATGTTGCAGGTCATTTGATCTACATATAAGCTCTATTTGTATATTGGAATATTGCAGGCAGAAAAGTAGTCTCTAGACAGGACTAACTGTGAATATTATATATTTTCCATTCATGTGTTATACATCTCACACCAACCTGTTCTAAATACACAAAACCATTCACGAAGAGTAAAACAAAACTGAAACGGCATAACTAGTTCATATAATCGCCATATAAAGGCGACATCACAAAATGAACAGTTATAACAAAATACAAATACAATATTGGCGGACATTAATATCCAAAATTATATATATGTATAAAATAGTAAGATAATATATAATATAAAGGATATCCTCTTGTTGTATAATAGTTATTAAGTTTTTTAAAAAATTGACAAATTTGTTCTACATCGAAAGCTGATTTTCATTTAGTTTTTTTTATAACCAGGGAATTTTCTTTATATTATATAAAGTACTTTATAAATAAAGTTTATATAAATATATATAAATATTATATATATTTATAAATGGTGAGTTGTGTGCCAGTGTTAACCCTGTTAACATCGTCTCCGTTACAAGTTGGTTTTATCAAGTGAATAGTGATCGGATAAATCTGAAAACTGACACGTTTACGAGTTAACGGAAATTTTAAAAATTTGTGAAATTGCAAGTTATTTGGTTGAGTGGCTTACAGGAAAAAAGTAATTAAAATAACACAGTTTTTCTGTGTAGCATAGTGAATATGAACACTGTATTAGGTAGGGAAGAAGATAGTGTGTACTGAAAGAATTACCTATCGTGCCGTCTCTCTCTAAGATTAAAGGTGATTAGCTCAATATTTATTTACATTATAAAAATATCAGATAGATATCATTCATTACCATTTACGTTTATTTAAAGTAATTCACATTAAATTGGTCAGTTCAGCTTTTAAGTAATACGTCTAATTAAAATTAAAATAGTCATCTTGGCTAGTAATATTTGTAATTCAAGTAATAAGAAATATAAAATTAACCATTTTTATCGTTTGAAATTTAAAAAAAAATCTACGATGGCCAACATAGAGGAGAAACTGAATGCAATATTAGAAAAATTAAATAAACTCGATATATTAGTAGAATGTAGAGTAGATAATGTTACTTCTAAAGTGCAAAAGGAGTTGGACGAACTGAAGGTGGAAATTTCGAAGATTAAAATAGAATCTCAGAAAATCCAGGCTAGAAATGAAAGGGAAAAAAGATTTAATGTGGTGATTTTTGGTATTAAGAATGGTAAATTGGAGGATATGGTTAATGAAGTGTTAGAAATTTTAAATGCATTGGAGGTAGTTGTAAGTAGACATGATATATAAGATATATGGAAAGGTTACAGAGATAATATGAAAGCTCCTGTTATCGTAAAACTAAATCCATTATTGCTAGAAATGAAATTCTTAAAAATAAAAGAAAATTAGCGAAAAGTGATGTTTGCTTACATAACAATTAAAGAAGACCTATCTAAGGAGGTTAGAATGATTAGGAAAGGATTATTTAAACATTTGTTGAATCTCGGAGAGAAGGGAGTAATAGCATTTATGAAATATGACAGTCTAATAGTGAATAGAAAGAAGTATTCGCTCCAGGAATTAGAAGATACAGACCTCACTGGACATAACAGGCCTCGAACGAAGAAGATTTTCAAGAAAATCATGATGAGAGTTTGGTGAAAAGAGGTCAGGTAGGAAGGAGAAATCAAAGAAAGTTAAAAATTGGAAAAGCGGGGAAAAGGAGTAGGAACAGCAGTGTAGAGAGATAGAGATATCTCAAGAGGAGGAATTTAGATAAGACCAGTGTGAGTGGAACAAGCTCGGGTAAGGTGCAAGACGTAAGTGATCAGATAGGTAAAAGGGGAAAGGAAAGTGAAACTAAGGAAGATAAGAAAACGAACAATATAGAGAAGAGTAAATAGCAATTAATGATTCCAAACGAAACTGACAAAAGTAAAGGAAGAAGACAAACAGTAAAGAATAACAGTAAGGAAAATAAAATCTCTAATCATATTTTCATAGGTGCATTAAATACTAGAACTCTTCTTGGGATCATCGCTTATTGGAACTAGAAATGGCGCTGGAAGGAGTGAAATGTGACATTATAGGACTGTGTGAGTTTAGAAGAAGTTACCCATCATTAGGTGAAATGAAGAATGGTTATCTCCTCTTACATTCAGCAGCAGTAAGCGGTCAGTGTGGGGTGGGTTTTATTGTCAAGGAAGATCACGAGAGTGGGGTTGCAGAGTTTGGGGTTTTTCGGAGAGAATAGCTACTTTGAGAATTAAGATTAGAAATAGGAAGTTTTTTATTGTCCAAGCGCATGGACCGATCTCAGGAAGCAACGATAGGGAAGTGGAAGACTTTTATGAAGCATTGCAACAAGAGCTTGCTCAAGGTAGTAGAGAGGAGCTGACGATTATTATAGGGGATTTCAATGCCAAGGTTGAGAGAAGGGAGCAGGGAGAAGAAAGTGTATTGGAGCCTTTCGGCATTGGTGAAAGAAATGAAAGAGGATACTTCCTTTTAGAATTTGCGTTTAATAATCAATTAAAAGTGATGAATACATTTAGTGTTGGAGAATTAGAAGAGAAGTGGACCTGGAAATCGCCTGCCGGGGAAGTTCATGAAATTGATTTTATATTAGCAAAGCAAGAGTACCTCTTCAAGAAAATAAAAGTTGTTCAGAATTTTAAGTTTGATAGTGATCACAGACTATTATTGGCTGCTATGAATATACCGAGGAGATCCTTCTTTGTTAAAAAGAGAAAGAGACATCTGTTAATGCCAGAAGATACCAGTTATGTTGCAAGAATTAAAGAAAAACTGCTAGAAGAAGAAATAAGAGAGAATGATAGTGTTCAAGAAGTGTAAAAACAAAGTTACGCAATTATTTTTCTCTCTACTGGGTGATGCATTACAGCCAAAAGTTACCGCTGAAAGAAAGGGAAACAAGTTGTCAGAAGGAACTATAAAAATGATTGAAAAGAGAGAAAGTTTAAACAGGATTCAAAACAAAACAGGGCAACAAAAAAGATTAAAGACTAAAAAGATTAAGCAGTGGGCATGACCAAGAAGGTTTGGATCCAAAGACTCTAGACTAAAAGTGGAGTTACGAATAAGAGAGAGACGAAATAATAGAGGAAATAACCCAATTTTACGAACTCTGTATAAGAAGTTGAACGGAAGGGAATAAAACAAGAATTATAGGTGAAGAAAACGAAGAAATGAAAGACCTGAATATTATGGATGAGGATATAGAGCATGCGATAAAACGATCGAAAAGAAAGACAGCGCCAGGAGAAGACTGTATAACTAACGAGATGATTATAAAAGGGAAAGATGCGCTTGTCAGGCCATTGAGTATATTGTTTAACAAGATCTTAGCAGAAAGGGATGTACCTAAGGAATGGAAATGCGCCAAAATTATTATTTTGCACAAAAAAGGGAGTAGAGAAGAGATAAAAATTACCGGCCTATTACTTTGTCACCAGTTATCTACAACATTTTTACTTCAATATTAATAAATAGAATAATTCGCAATCAGATAAGGAATATGATATCCCTCTGTATCTGGGCTTTGTAGATTTCAATATGGCCTTTGACTCCATAAAACACAGCTGCATATGGCAAGCCCTGAAGGAGGTAGGGATTGAAGATATATATATAGAAGCGATCAAGTGTTTGTATGAAGAAAATGAAGGGGTGATCGAGCTGGAGAGGAAGGGTCTAACGACCAACAATTGCTACAATTTTATATATATATATACACTAGCTACTTATTGTACTGAATGATAAGATTAAATGATGATAGAGATATTTTCCGTGATAGCCTGCTTTTTTTTTGTCATCGACCGATTTCAGGCGTTCGCCCATTATCAGGATGTTTTTGTCAAAACAGTGTGATAACATACTTGCACAGAGTAATTTCAGTTAATACTCAGGTTTTTAAAAGTGTTTTTGTTAGGACCTAAAGTTAAGAAGGGGTTCGTTATACTTGCGTAGGTAAAGACATGTTTTTCCTTTTTGGGATATTGTACATTGTTCTTTTTAAAAACATTCAATAAGTGCAGATGTATAACTTAAATCACGTTTTTGAAGGAAATTTACTTTGATAATTAATTACCCATACTATCTTACTACTTTATTTTTTAATTGTTTCTTGATTGCGGAACAAAGCGAAAGACCACTGTGTCAGCCGTGGTCTGCTGTGGAATACTCAATGATAAGAAATAATAAAAACGAGCCGAATGATTGTAAGATAGTATAAGTAACTAAATATGCTCTTGAGCAATTATTATGTACATAAGCATGTTATTTGATAATCACGTATCGTACAATCCATATTTTACTTTTTCAGATCCACATACACTATACAGTCGCAAATAAACTTGAATATGGGTTCTTTAAAGGCCTAAATATAACAAGTCTGAAAGAGCTTAAGTGCAATTTTTTTTAAATATATCATTGAAATATTAAATAGGAATGCTATCCGTCCTTAATGTAGCGCGTACATTCCACAATTAACCTTTTACATTTTACATTCCCAACCTGCATACATTATTCAAATATGTACAAACCTAAAAGCTGTTTGATTCCTATGTACAGACTTAAAAACTATTTGACTCATGTGTGTTGGGTATTGTTTATTGCATCTGTTGTTATTGTGGGAAGTTGGTTTTGAACAGTGGTTCACTAGCGAATTTTGTCTGTTCGTTTATTAAGTTTTGTGTTTATATATTTCAAGTTGTTCCAGTATCTCCAATCGCGTCCTTTGTTGCCTGAATGTATTAGTATCATCGTGGTGGAGATGTCGTCGGGTTTGTGTTTAGGTGATTGCGTTCGGCAAATCATTCCCTGATTTTCTTGCCCGTCTAGCCAACGTAAATGTCGCTCCAGTCCAGGTATTTTAATTCATAATTGAAATCTTATCAAAAATATTCATACAAAACATGGAAGAGACTTATATACCAAAACTGAAAGAGGAGTTCGGGGTAACATTTTAGCACGTTACGTGGACGACTCCTTCCTCATACTGGAAAATGACACTGACATAGACAAATTATTAAATTACTTGTTGAATGTTTTTAACAGGAACAATGTACAATATCCCAAAAATGAAAAACATGTATTTATCTCCACGCAAATATAACCAACCCTTTCTTAACCATGTTAGGTCTTAACAAAAACACTTTCAAAAACTAGTATATCACGGAAAATATCTCTGATGCTTTCCAGCTCTGCGGAACGAACCACAACAATTAAAAGATGATTGTTTTTTTTACAGTGGTAATTGATGTATATTCGGCGATTAGTGTTGGTTGGGAAGCAGTTAAATTAACGAATGTGTATTGTAGGGCCGACTTTTCTCATATGGAGACACGCATAGACATAGATTGGGACCGAATTACCTCCAGATACCTGTCAACTGTCCCTACAGAACTAAAGTAAGCAACTCACAGAGAGACGGCCCAGCTGCATATGATGGAAATCAAGGAGGCACTCCTAACTATTTCCCTAATAGTTTCAGTGGTCCACAGCCTACGGAGGCAGGTTCTCTTACTAAATATTATGCATCAGGCGACGTTGCTAGGTATGTCACTTTGGAAGTACCACTCTTTCATTTCTGCCGTAAAAAAAAAACAAAAAAAAAAAACAAACAAGAATATTGTAATTAAGTATGATGCTCAATTTGCAGATACGAGACTGGTGAGGAAGATAACTTCAGCCAGCCGTCATTGTTCTGGAACAAGACATTGAGACCTGAAGAGAGAAAGAGACTTGCGGAGAATATTGTGGCAAGTCTGAAGGACGCTGCGGATTTCATCCAGGTAAACTTTTTCAGTGCCTAGCTTCAAAATCATCGCACACTATCGAGATAAATGTACAGCAATGTTCATTATAACTGATCTCTTACGTATTATACGAATTCTCCAATTTCTATTTTCGTTGATCGGGCCAAAAACCTTTCTCAGGGCTTTCCTTTCCCAGACACACAGGATCATTTAACTTCCTCTAGTCAATACCCAGCTCACTTCCATACGCGACGACGGGTCTAACTATCGTCTTACAAACGACAGTCTTAGTTGCACAAGAAAGTGATCTGAAGCTTAGTACTCTATTTAAAGCAAAAAGGCATCTACTATCCTTGCTTTGATTTCGGCTTACATCATTCTCTCCCGTTAGCTAAAGCCCCGTTACTCCGTCGGAAATTGTGCCCATTAATCTGGACTCTGTTTTCCCTACATCCCCGAGTTCTTGAAGTCATCATCTATTCAGTCTTGTTTTCATTTATACTTAGGCCAGTATAAGCCGCTGCTGTTTTCAGCTCTTGAAGTGCGCCGGACAAGGAGGGTAAGGTGCGCGCTGTGAGAATCACGTCGTCCGCGTATGCCATATGTTGCGTCATCCTGTTGTATATTGTTCCGCCCTTGTTTGTTCGGATGGCTCTCATCGCTTTTTCGAGAGCTCTGTCCGCTATGTCTTTACTACTTCCAAGGATTTTCCATCTTCGTTCTTATAAAACGACGGTCTCGGGACATATCCCACTTTAACGTATTTACTCCCAAGAAGAGCTCCTTCCATTCTTCTTAGTGAAATCCTCCTGCATTTTTTCTAGTTTCTCCTTTTCACTAATTCTTTTTTTCCTCCGACAGAGTTTATTAACTGCTGCTCTCTTCCTTCTAAAATTCTCTGCGGCTGCTCTCATATGTCTCTGAAGCAGCCTTTAACCGCACGCTCGCACTCTTCATCGTATCACAACCAGCATTTCGCCTTTTCTGCTGCCCTGCTCCTAGTACCTCTTCTGCCACCTCGGTCAGAACAGCCTTAACTTATTGTGTATTGACCAGCCTTATTCCCGTGTATTCCAATCCTTCTCCAACTTTCTCCTTGTACTCCTGCTGGATCTCATCTACTTTCAGTTTTCCGACATTATAAATATTTTTCCTCTCTCCTCGTAATTTTGGATAGGAGGTTAGTTTCATTTTATACTTTGTCTACTATTGTTTGCTTTCATTATTTGTTCACTGCTGTAGTAGAACGGCGGAGTTACAACAATCACTTTTGATTTATAAATTCGGCATCATGTTACTAATTCAGTGTTTTATTCATGCACCTCTCTTTGATTTTTTTTTAAATATATGTATCTTTTGTTATAATGGTTTAAAAAAATTCTTTGGTTGTTAAAAGTGTTTAAAAAATTGATAATTTTGTTCAGTCATATAGAAAGCAGTGATTTTTTCCATGTTTTTTAAATCAGAGAGTTTTGTTGTTGTTGCAGACCCGTGCTGTGCAGAATTTCTCGCGTGTCAATCCAGAATTTGGCACTCTGTTAAAAGAAGGCCTGACAAAATATTCACAATCTGGAAAACCACATTTATAAAGAACAGAGCAATATGGGACGATATTTTTGAAGAAAATATATATTTTTTATATGTATATTTTTATAAATAAAATATAGGAAGTTGAATAATGACGAAAATCAAAAACTGGTATTCTGTTCTGTATTAGTTTAAATAATTCTTTGAACTGTTGCATATTTGTTTACTAATCATTCCATGGTTTTTATTAAGAAAACAATGAGGTGAAGGTTCATTATATTATACTGATTTAATAAAATTTGTTATTGTATTTATGGGCATTATTATTTTCCCACTGGTGTAGAAGAACGGCGGAGTTACAACAATCACTTAAAAATTCTGCGCCATGTTTATTTTTTCATTTTATTTTATCGTAATTATCTCAGTGTTGCTGCCATTTCAAGCACAGTTTAGGGTTTCTTTTTCAAACTATAACAAGTTTGTTTTATTTAGCAATTCCTTCTGTAATAAAAGCAACTTAGAAACAATCCAAGTTCAGCATAATAACTAATAATTAATTTTCTAAATAATTATGCAGCATAGTAGAGTTATTACGGAAATTTCACAGATTTTACGAGTTTGAAATGAGAAATTTAACCTAAAAAACGGATTGAATATATTAAAAAATTGTAGATAAGGCAGTAATTACCTATTTAGAAGAAACTGTGATTGTGATAAAAATTTCAACCCGGAGGTATGATAATTTAACTTTGCAAATTTTAGTATATTTCTAAACAGTAGTAGTTTTCTTTTTATTTCGTTATTTTCCTCTTTTTTTTTCTCTCTTTTTATCGTTGCAGTATTTCTGTTTTTATCGTTATTTTGTATTGTTATTATTATTAGAAAAGAATTCTTATTTAACTTTTAAGTTAATATGGCCGGACAGGTGTGGGTACCACCGGACATTGAAATGGAAAATGAAGGGGCAAAGCAAATAGTAAAAGGTTTCGAACAGAGGGAAAATATGGGAAAACTGAGCAATTAAATGCATTAAATGTTCCTATGGTATACCGATTTGGGACCATTTTATGTGATAATAGAACTTTAAATAAAGATAAAAATCTGGTGTGAAACACTCCCACAACTTTCTCTTACTCCTGTTCTCAAAATTATAATGACAAATTTTATAGTTTGTGTACCAAATTTAACGAAATTCGTCCAAAACTGAAAAACTGATCAGTAAAAGCGCACTTCCGGTTTACTAATTTCTTGAAACTCGGAATTTTGGCCATCTATTTATTTCTAATTAATTTCGTTTATTAATGGAATTCTTAGAGGAGTCATCTTTTGCAGTATTAAAGGGAAGAGCGGTAAGTGATACTCCTGGGTCAGTTTACCTTTATTGGAGCACAGGGTAGCAGCGTTATTGATATTGCATGTTGCGATACTAAACATATGGATTTTTGTTTAGATTTTAAGGTGAATAACAATTTCGTAACTGCTTCCGATCATTTCCCTCTATCATACTTGACTATTCAATTAAAACTAATAATTTTGACCGTCAAACAGTACACAAGGAATTTATTACATGGAATAATGATATTGCTGTAAAATTTTACAATGAAATGTTTCTCTCCCCCAAAGTGGCAATAGATTTTACACTTTCAAATACACTTTTATATAATAACTTACTGGATGCTATGAACAAAGTCTTTAATGAATTGAATTTGATTAAATCTGTTACTTTTAGTAACAAAACTAAGCCAAATAAACCATGGTTCGATACTGATTGCGTACATGCTAAACTTACTGTAAAGCAGAGTTTAAAGATATGTAAAATTAGTAACTTTAAAGAAGAGCACAGGGCAAATTATATAAAGATAAAGAAAAATTGTATAAATCTTTTAAAAAGGAAGAAGAAAATGTATGAATCTGATTGTTTGTTAAAGCTGTCTGATTGTAAAAACACTCAGGTGTTTTGGCAAACAATTATACATTTCGGTCAAGACCTAAAACAGAACAGCTTCCAGTTGCTGTTTGGGCCCAATATTTAGCAGAACGGTACCAAACCGGACCATGTGAATTCATACCTTATTTTTTCGGAGCAGGCCATCCTTTTCTTGATACAGAAATAACGTTTAGTGAACTTACTGGTGCAATAATGTCCAGTAAAAATGGAAAAACTCCTGGTAATGATAATGTAAAATACGAAATGTTTAAAAATCTCCCTCAAAACTGGCTTTTGTATATGAACGTTTTATTCAATAAAATACTAGAAAGAGAAACTGTACCACAGCGTTGGGGTGAAATTACTTTAACAATGATACACAAAAAAGGCTCCAAGGATAACCCTGACAATTATCGAGGGATAGCAATTATAAACTGTATTGTTAAAATCTTTACGCAGATTTTAAGAACAGATTAGAGGAATGGGTTGAAAACTTGGGTATATTGCCTGAATGCCAGTCTGGCTTCCGTAAGGGTCGCGGATGTACTGATATTCTGTTTTCACTTGCTGCACTTATTGGAGTTCACCTCCGCCTACCAGGAAGGAAACTATTTGTGTGCTTTGTTGACTTTCGGCAGGCTTTTGATTCTCTTCAACATCTCTTAATTTGGCGGAAGTTATATGATCTGGGAGTCAGTGCCAAACTAGTTAGAATCTTAAAAGATCTCTATTCCAAGGCTTGCGTCAAGATTTCTACTGCTGACGGTTGTACACCAGAAATGGGTGTGTCAAAAGGAGTATTACAGGGTGAGACGCTCAGCCCTCTTCTTTTTAACATTTTCCTCAGTGATTTTGAATATTTTTTCAGAAATGAAGGTTGTTTGGGAGTGAATATTGACGATAAATCTGATGTTTTAAGCCTGTTTTATGCGGATGATCTCATTTTAATGGCGGAGAGTAAGAGAGATTTGAATAAAAAAATTACGGTATTGTCTAAATATTGCACCTTAAATAAACTGGAGGTAAATATTGATAAGACTAAGATTATTATATTTAACAAAGGGGGAAGAACTAAGAGACATGAATTTAGATATAACACTAAGCAACTGGAAATTGTTAAAACATTTCAATATCTAGGTGTCAATTTTTCAAAGTCGGGGCTGTTTTTAGAGGCAGCCAAGAAAGCAGTTATAAAAACAAACGTAGCATGTGGTGCTGTATTTGGATTATTTACAAACGCCAAGCTCCATTCCTGGGATTCCCGAATGCGACTGTATGAGTCTATTGTTTTAAGCACCCTGTTATATGGAGCTGCAGTCTGGTCATTACGTTACGTGGACAGATTAGAAATATGTCAGTTGAATTTCTTTAAAAGATTACTATCCCTTGGCCGTACCACCCCTAATTTTACTGTAAGGTTGGAAAGTGGAATTTGTAATTTGAAAGTACAAGTAGCAAAATTATCTATTACATGGTTGTGTAGACTATTAGAAATGGATAGAACTAGACTGCCAAGAATCTGTTATGAACGTTTGAAGAAGTTGGATACCAGTCTGCTGAATAAAACAGAATATAACTGGGTCTCTCAATGCAAGCAATTTTTTGTAGAATATGATTTTTACTATTTATGGGAGAGCCGAGATCCTACACTTATAAAACGAAATTTAAAAGGAATATTGGGCATGATAAGCCAGAAATTAAGGGAAGAAGATTTAGCAAATTGTAAACGTTCACAATTTAGTACTATATACTCTTCATTAGCAACTAATTTTAATACAGAAGCCCAACCTTATTTAAAACTAAATCTTCCAGTAGACATTGTTAGGACGATAGCACAGTTAGGAACAAGCAATAAACACTTTACAGTATTAAATATCAACAGGTCCAAATATACCATCACACCAGCCGAGCTCTGTACTATCTGCAATCTGAACCAGCCCGAAGATCTCCATCATATTTTTTTCGTCTGTCCAATATATAACGGTTTGAGGAATGAAATATTATTAGGGGATCAGAATTTAATTAGTTTATTACAGGACAGTAATAAGTCTAAATCATTCCAGATTTATATATTTCTTAAAAATGCTATGGAGATAAGATCCTTTATTATTAATGAATAATAACAGTAAACGATAAATGTTGGAAGGAAAAAAAAAAAAATGTATATAAATATATAAAATGTAAGTGTAAGTATTATATCTCTGGTTGAATTTATAGATAATGATTTTGTGCAATTTTTCAGATTCTCCTTGTCTCACTTTATTAAGTATATACGTATGTAAATTGAGGTTAAATTTCATTTTTCTTTGTGTGATTTCAATATTTATTATGTTCAAGTTGTATATTCTCTTTCTTTTGTTTATATTTTTGTTTTTCTGTAAGGCAAGACTTCTTTGTATAGGGGAAACCCTAAAGACAAATAAATAAATAATAATAAAATAATAATAATTAATTTTGTTTGGATGATAGAATTGTATAATCAACTATGATAGCAATTTAGAGAAAAACATAACCCCTCCCCTCCTCCAAAATTGCCCTTAAATGGATTTTCCCAGAGAAATGATTTATATAAAAGTTGTAGATCTTTGTATGTTTAGTTTATGTACGCAGTTTTAAGAAAATCGTCGGAGACATTTTCGAGAAAATCGCGCAAAAGTGAAAAAATCATTTAGTAAAGTGGTAAAGTAAACCCACTTCCGGTTATCCGATTTTTTTGAAACACCGAATTTCAACAACATATTTAATTCTAATTAACATTATTTAGATGATAGAATTGATTAATAAAGTGAAATAGCACTTTAGATGAAAACCTAACCCCACCCCTCCCCATAACTGCCCTTAAATGAGTTTTCCCAGAGAAACATTGCAAATAAAAATTGTAGCTCTTTGTATGAGTAGTTCATATACCAAGTTTGGAGAAAATCGTCTACCCCACCCGTAAAAATTTCCTCAAATCCCTTTCACTTGCCTATTTAAATCTGTCCTATTAAGAAAACAAAGACACTAAATTCCGTTAGGCCAAACCTTTGTAAGAAAATTCCCCCGCAGAGCAATTCCAAAGAATAGAGTCTGCCATAGCTTTCAAATAGTTCAGTTAAAGTCTCACATCAACCTTTTCAGGAATTGATCAGTGCCAGTTTCACAATTTAAATAAGTAATCCAAATAAGTTGTATTATTTTGAATATATTTATTTATAAAACAAGTGTGTTCTTAAATTTTATTACTTCTATCTCAAACAAACACACAAGCCCTTTTCGCTAAAAACGCTACGCCACAAGCTACCTATACACACAAACATCACCAATCACATTACAACCCACTTTCATTTCTATAGATCATTTGAGCCAAGACTGAAATTTAATTTTCTTTTTTGTTTCCGCGATGTAACAAGTGTAAAAATTCTTTCTCACATCTTCACGATGTATGTTTTAACATTTTTTGTTTTTTTGTTATTATTATTCTGCATTTTGCAGAATCCTCATTGTATTATTTTCTAGATTAAAGCCTTGATAAAGATCGGAAACTCTGTCGAAACGTTGGCATAATTGAATGTTTCTTTTTTGACCGATCCTCACCAACTTTCTTCATAACATAATTCGTCAATAAATACTTTTATAATAAATAGAATAAGAATTGAGTTGAATAATTGGGTTTCTGCAGTTAAACTTGTTACACATTTTCTGTTGGTACTGTATTACAATTAAATAAAAAAAAAAAACTTGTTAAATCTGTTGTTTTAAAAGATTAAGGTTTTAATGCATATATCCCAAGATACTTACTTATTACAAAGGAGAGCTATAATAAGAGGGATAGATACTGAGTTAAGTGATATGATGAAATCAAAGAGGTCCTTTGGATCATAAATACGAAATTTTGGATTTCTACGATTAAAGCGAAGGATAACAGACAGAGAGACAAATGAATTTAAATTTATACCATCTCAGACTGTGCTAATTACAGTAAGGGACCAGCACATACCTCAATAAGTATATATACATTATGTAAGATGAGAAGTTCATAATTATATTCTAATGGTTGATAGATGCAAAAAATGTCTGAGGTAGGGACATTTTCAAGATCAGTGTAAAGGAAGTATCAGGTGTGAAAAATGTGGGGAAAAACACGAAGCTGCAATAGTACAAAAATTCAAAATTAGAGCACACTCCAGGCCACCGTACCTAGCGCATAGCGCCAAAACCAGTGCGTACATGGTAGGCAAGTTACCATCCCTGCCACGTGGAGGCGGACCTCTAATATCCGTCTAGTCCGGCGCATTACCGCTACTTCAGAGCAAACTCAACAAAGTCTTTAAAATTTTTAGCACTTTTCATAAACTCTTTGCAATCTCCCGGTCAGTTCTCTCTCCTCCTTTTCAGCTTGAATTCCATATGGATTCTTGCCTCGCCTAGGAGAGGACATCGGAAGAGTACGTGATGCACTGTGTGTCCCGTTCACCGCTCATTGTGCCCAATTTCGCTCATTGTGTCCCAGCTCATGGAGCTTAGAACTGAACTCCCCATTAGATCAGTCAAATAAATCAAATGAAAATAAATCAATCAATTAAAGAAAAAAGGCACACTTACCCAGCTAAAAATGAACATACAAAAATGGATAAAAATGAAATCATCAATTCAAAATTAAAGTCAATATACAAAATGGCAATATATAAAATTCAAAATTAAAATATGACTGCGAATAGAAATGGATCTAACATTTCAAGAATGAAATGTTATCACAAGACAGAAACACGTAGTGTCGTAATGATATAAATCCCAAAGTTATATCTGGTATTTTATCCGTCGTAGCATGCATATTTATGTTCTTCCTGACCGGTTTTGGATTTTCATCCATCGTCAGAGCAAATTAACCAAGTTCGTGTAGAGAGTTCACTTCAACGTAATGTTTCTGTTACTTGTTACTCACACTTCTTGGTTGTATATAATTATGTGGGGAGGTTATAAGGTTAGGTTACTATGTATGTTAGGTCGCGGCACTTCAAGAGATTAACTTTGGCTCGCTATTTCTAAATTGTTACTTCATCGCCGCATATTTCCCACGCCTTCTCGCCTTTTACCTCTCTCTCTTGGTGGTGGGATTGGCGGCGCCTCTGATCTCTCCTGGTTCGCGCCTTACGTTTATTTACCCACACTCTTAAACCGTTCTCTTTCTATAAAAATTTTCTTCACATACCTTCTATCTCTCGCCAACACAACCTCGTAGTTACCGCCTTCGCCTTCAAATTAATATTCATTATCTCCTTGAGACACAAGACTCGTCTTTCCTCGCCATCATCTTCAGAATTACTCACCTTCCGCGTCTGAGCTGTTTCGACAGCAGCGTCATCTGCTACTGAAGGAGCATTCCAATCCTTTTCCGCTCACCTGAGTTCCTTTCTTTCGCCACATACACACACACACACTTACGCCACCTCTTCCTTTCTCAGTCCGCCCTTCGCCTCATCAACCCTTCTTTGTTTTATCACTTACCGTCTCTAAAGGGTAAGTCTCGTTTTCATTGTTTGACATTATTATTCATTTTTTTTTGTGTTTTTGCCGCTACTCGCCATCTCGCCTTGGGTGTCTGCCGCGGAAACATTTTGGTCCTCCGGACCGGATCAGACCGGTTTTCTTGACTGTTTGTCGCCTTCATGGCCCCAAAAAAGCGTCTCCCCTCCGGGACGCCTTCTATTTCAGCAGCTGCCTTCGAACGCCAAAGTCGTCGAGCTAAGGCGTTTTTCCTCAGTCAGATTGATGAAATACTATGCTACGCAAGGATAGCGCCATCACGCCCGAGTTCGCACTTGTTCGCCAAGACCTCTTGGCAAAGGAATTCCAGTCTTTCCTAGAGGTTGTTGACCCACTTGATCATGCGGATAAGCTTCCAGACGGCCTCTCCGAGGAGGCTTTTGAGGACAGATGCCAAGAGATTCGCCTTATTTATTTCCGCATCCAGCAAATCCTCGGCGAGGCCCGTCCTCAGGTACCAACCGCGACTGTTTCCGCCCGCACCGCTTCCTCCAACCCTCTTCCTTACCCGCGCCTTCCCACATTTTCCGGCGACATCTGAGCCTGAGGTGCATTCAGGGATTTGTTCAAATCCCTAGTTATAGACCAGCCAGAGGGCTCCCAGCGACTCCTCTATTTATTTGGATCCTTGGACGGCCCGGCCAGAGCCATCATCGCCAACATCCCACCGGAGGAGGGACAGTTTCCTCACGCATGGGGCGTCCTCTGCAGGACCTATGATAACCGCCGGCGATTTGACGAAACACTCCTGACCCGGTTATTGGAAACCCCCTCGCGTGGTGCTCCGTTGTCCGCCGAATATATCGAGCGGCTCTTGGCCGGTCCGGTCGAGGCTGCTTTTAAAGTTGTCGCGCCGGACCTGGCGCCCTTTCTAGTTTTTTCGTTACTCGCCAGACATTTAGACCCTCCAAGCAAGGAGGCCTTTGAAGAGAGGCACATTGACTGGGAATTCCCGACGGTGTCCCTGCTCAAGGGATTTCTGCTACAACGACTTCACGCCTTACAGCTCTCTCCCGCGCCTCCTTCTCGTTCCACACCACCCCGACGGCTCTCGCCCGTCTTATCCCACCGCGTCACGCCACACGCCTCCGGTCATCTCCTCTCGAGGCTCCCCTACTTCCGCTTCTTCTTACCGAAAATCTCCCCCTCCTTCCGAATGTAGTTATTGCCACCAACCTGACCATACTATCCGCCAGTGCAAGGATTTCAAAGCCATGCCAGTTACTTCGCGGCGGACCTTCGTATCTGCCGGAACTGCTTGTCCGGCGGCCATCTTCACGATCACTGTCGCTCCGAGCACTCATGCCATATGTGCCACCGTCGCCACCATACCATCTTGCATCTGCCGTCTCAGCGTGCGCAGCCTCCAAACCCATCTTCGCACCAGTCATCCACCAGCCCTCGGTCATCGCCTCCCCCTTCGCCGCCTCCTTCTCATCCGGAACCTGAACGTGCCGTTACTCCCCTGCCTGCCCGGTGGGCTGACTGTCCGTCGCCCCCGCCTCTCATTGAACCCCGGAGTCGCCAACCTTCTCCCCTCACTCGCGGACGCGTTCGCGCTAGGCGTCGCTCCGACTCGCCTACCCTGAAATGTTGACGGTCGCTCTCCCTGAACGCCGCAATCCGCTCGTCTTCACCCACATACTTATGCTCACTGCACGCATTCATTTAGAAAACCCGCCTTATTATGTCATCGCCCGCGCCCTTATTGATTCCAGGAGTCACGTGACAATCATTACCCGTGCCTGCACTCAGCGCCTTCATCTACCGCTCCAGTCGGCCGAATCCAACATATACACTCTGGGGTCCAACACCTCCACCCGCTCGCACTACCGCGCCACCGTGTTCATGTGGCATCGCGGTGACCCCCCCCCCCCGGCTCTCCATCCCAGTGCTGGTGTTGGACAGCATCTTCCCCCTACACCCTGCAGTGCCCTTCCGGACAACTGAGCACGTCTTGCCCACGTCCGGTTGGTTGATAGTAGGTTTAATAAACCTGTTAGTATCGACATTCTTCTCGGGAATGATGTTCTTCCACATCTTTTCCTTCCGGGCACTCTGCCGCCCACCTTGCGCACCCCGACCGCCTTTCGCACCACTCTCGGCTGGGTCCGTTACGGGCCTTATCGCCCTCTTCCGCACCCGAAACGAGTGCGATTTACCGCTTCACCCGCGACAATGAGCGCCCCCGCTCTCGCGCTCCACGTCAACGCCCTGCGCCACCACCTACAGTGGACACGCCAACCTCTTCTGATTGTCCGTCGGAAGATACCAACGCCTCGCTTCCTGCAGTCCCGGAGACACCCGCTTCAATCGCCCTTCCTCCGTGTCTCCCTGCCCCTCTCGAGGTGAAGAGGAAGACCTAAATCAGATCGTCCGCCGCTTCTGGGAGGTCGATAGAGTACCCGAAAATGTACCTCTGACCACCGACGAACACGCCTGTGAGAGCATTTACTCGCGCTCTGTTCAGCGCTCCGCCAGTGGACGTTACATAGTCTCTCTTCCCCTTATTGATGTCAACCTCGGAATCTCCGTGACCGTTGCCACCCGCCAGTTCCTCCGGGTGACAACGAGACAATAAAAAGGCAGCAAGCCTTGGAGATGGCAGTGCTCTGCATATTGGAGAACACTGACCAGATCAAGGCAGATACGACGAAATTGTCTGTGTCGCCGCTTGAGGCCCGTAAGCCGGCAAGAGTAAGCAAAGGCGCAGGCGAAGTAAAGAATAAAGACACCGCAGGACCGTCATCCGCAACGGCTATTTCCTATGCGGAAGCGGTGAATAAAGGAAGCCAGCCTGAGGGAAAGCAGGCTAAGACTAAGTCCAAGACAAAGTCAATAACAAAGCAGGAGAAAAAAAAAAAGCAGCCTGCAAAGAAGGCAGTGAAGCAGCCAGCCACTGCCAAAGAAAAAGCATGTGGTCCTGATCAGGCCACAAGATGAGGCGGCAGTGCAGACTAGTGACCAAACGAAGAAATACTGAAGGGCAGTCTTAACCCTTCTGAGGAAGGCTGGCAGGTCGTATCCCTCCGACGAGCCAGAAATAAGGCACTCCTAGTTGAGACAGGAGGCCCGGAGCAAGCACAAGCCTTGCTAAACAACGAAAAGTTGAGGAACGCTGGTCTGCATGCTGAGCTACCTAAGAAGCGGCTTTTTAAAATGATAATCTTCGACGTGCCAAGCGATCTTGATGAGAAATTTATCAAAACCTTATACGAACAAAATTTTGGATCGGTATTGCCGAAAACTGAGTTCCAGGACTCCTTCCGAGTGTTGGCTAAGACAGGTAAGAGCAAGAACGGTTTGCAAAATTGGGTAGTAGAAGTCACGCCAAAGATGCGTGAACTTCTAAAGAAGGGAACCCTGAGTCGTGACAGGGTTTATATAGAGTGGAGTCGTTGTAAGGTGATGGATCACAATCAGGCGTCACGCTGTTACAAGTGTCAAACATATGGGCATGTGGCAAAGTACTGCAAGGAGAGAAATCTCACTTGCGGACACTGTGCCACGAAAGGACATAGTTACGATAAATGCCCAAGCAAAGCCGAAGCCCCGGCATGTGCCGCCTGTAAGGAGTTCCGTAAGCCACACAACCACTCTGTGAAGAGCACGAAATGCCCAGCATACCAGATTGGTTTAGACCGCCAACTGGCCAACACAGACTATGGCAGAAGTCCATAATAACAGGGCAACTGGCCTGAGAGTGTTGCAGCTAAATGCGCAACGCTCAAAAACAGTAATGGCAGAAGCACGAGAACTCATTTACTCTAGGGGCATAGATGTTGCACTAATCCAGGAGCCCTACACGTTCAAAGCGAGCGTTAAGGGTCTGGGATTGCAGCATCGTATCATTCACGCTTCGTGCGACGGATGGATTTGGACTGCAGTGGGGGTGTGCAATCCAGACATCACTCTATTGCGTCTTCCTCAGTACAGCACCAGACATTGTACCTGCGTGCTTTTAACTGCGGCAAATGGCGTTGAGTTGATGCTGGTGAGCTTGTATTGCCAACCGTCATGCGACACAACGCCATCTATAGCTCATTTAAGTCGGCTCATAAGAAAAAACAGGGGCAAAAAGATAATTGTGGACGCTGACATAAATGCATGGTCACCCATGTGGCACGATGACGCACTGGACGATAGAGGCAGACACTTCGAGGAGTGCTTTGTCGCTAATGATCTGTGTGTTGTCAACGTGCCTGAACATAAGAAAACGTTTGCTGCTAATGGGAACTGCGCGGAGCACAACCTTGATATAACCTTTTGTACAGCCTCGGCTGTTGGCAGGGTGCACGGTTGGAGGGTGGTAGACTGGGTAACTGGTGATCACAGGGCGATACTTTTCGAAGTTGCCTGGGACACCAGGCCATGTGCCACCTTCTAGGGTCTAGAAAGATTCTCAGTCAAATGTGTTGACTGGGAAAGATATAAGACACTCCTTCAGCGCAGAATTGATACGCTAAATGTCCAAGGGGATACCATTGATGGTGTCGATATAGCGGTCACAGAGCTGACTGAGGCAATAGTTGGCACAAGTGGGGAAGTGCTTAAGAAAATACCCACAAGTCGCACACGCCGTGTTCCTTGGTGGACACGGGAAATGACTGTGGCCAAAAAAGACGTTGCTAGGAAGCGGAGAAGATACCAACGGGAACATAACGATGAATCCCGTCAAAGATACATAAATGAGTATCGAAGTGCTCGAAAAAGATACAAAAAGATAGTGCATCGGGCCAAGACTTCTAGCTTGCGGGAGTTCGTGGAGTCAGAAGGCAATAATGATCCGTGGGGCATTATATACAAGGTGCAAACAAGAAAAATTAGGACCGACCTGGTACTCGCTAGTCTAAATATAGACGGAGTGCCGGGTGCTGGGTCCTGGCAGAGATCGACGGAGCATTTATTGAAAGTGCTTCTTCCTGAGGATTGTCCTTCGGACGACACTCAGTTGCAAAAAAGTCGTCGCGAAGCAGCATACGAGTCACCAGCTCTCACGGACTCCATCATAGAATTCGACATATATGATGTGAAGTATGTTATTGGCGAGATCAAAAATAAGAAGGCTCCTGGCATAGATATGATAAATGGGGAAATTGTCCGGAAGAATGAGGACGTATTAAGCCAATATCTGCTCGACCTTTTCAATGGATGTCTGAGATTGGGATACTTTCCCAGTCAATGGAAAACAGGGCTTGTAAAAGTTTTATATAAAGGATCAAACAAGCCCGTAAATGATGCAAAGTCGTATCGATTGATACAACTCCTGCCCGTTTTTGGGAAACTGCTGGAGAAACTGATTATAATGAGATTAAAAAGCTTTATCAGTTTCAGTCCCAACCAGTATGGTTTTGTATCGGGAAGATCGACGACAGATGCTATTATGAAAATCCTCGAATTGGTCCGTGGCAGTGGGCAGAAGTACGTTCTCACAGTATTCCTGGACATAGCTGGGGCCTTCGATAATGTCTGGTGGCCGACTGTTTTGGAGTCACTTAGAAGACGAGATTGTCCATCGTGTCTTCTAAAACTTATACAAAGTTACCTAACCCAGAGGGTGGCGATGTTAGTGACTCAAGCCGGCGAGGTCTCACGACCAATAACCAAAGGTTGTCCGCAGGGCTCGGTAGTGGGCCCGTTTCTGTGGAACCTGGTGATGGAAGAGCTGTTAAAACAAACTGATAAATTGGATTACTGTGACTCGGTTGCATACGCTGACGACCTAGCAATAGCTGTCCATGGAGATTCTCGTAGGGAGATAGGAGCGTGCTTGTACGGCTGTGTCCCAAATAAAAAGATGGTGTCAAGGGGAAAAGCTGCAGATTTCGTTTGAGAAGTCAAAAGTGATGCTCATGAAAGGCAAGCTTCATCCCAGTCGTCCACCTTGGATCCGGGTGGACGAACAAAGAATAGCTCACGTACCCAGTTTGAGTATCTGGGCGTGCTCCTGGATTAGAAGCTTTCTTCTAAGCCCCATATTCAGCGAGTTGCCTCAAGATGTCTCAACTTGTACCAGGGGATCAAAAGAGTAGCCCGTGGAGAGTGGGGGCTGAAGACTGATGTGGCTCTGACTATCTATAAGGGCGTAATAGAGAGTGTCGCAATGTAGGCAGCTGCCTTTTGGGCCGACAAGCTGGACGTGCAGTCGTACAGCGGCATTCTATTAAGAATGCAAAGAGCTATTTTATGCTCAGTGACTAGGGCCTATGCGACATCATCCACGGTCTCCTTACCGGTGGTCGCTGGAGTGTTGCCGCTCGATCTCCTAGCAGAGTTGAGGGCCCTACGATATAAGTACCAAAAAAGGGGCATGATCGTCTTTGATGGTCGGGAGTTGACTAGTCAGATGCCTTCTGCTCTCGTAAAGAAAACGATCCTAGAGTATGAGATAGGGAAGTGGCAAAGACGCTGGGATGAGGCAGTTGTTACACTAGATTTTCTCCCTTAGTGTATACATACTCAAGTGCTCCGGCTAGGCTACCGTGGAGACGGGCTGGGTTCATAGGGTTTTCCAAATGAATAAATAAAACTGTGCTGGAAAGGAATAATAGGGCAGAAATACCTGTATATAAAGAAAAAGAGAACCAAATAAATATAGGTAAAGAGAAAAGGAAAATTGGGCGCCATGCTGTTTAAAAGTCAATTGTGCACAAAATAAATTGGGAAAGAAAAGAAATCAGAAAATTACTCACGGCAACAGCGAACCGTCGAGTGTATAGGTAATCAGTACACCGCTGTGCTGCTATCTCTGGTCAGAAATAAACACATCAGGGTAAAATGTAGCTACATACATATACGCATTTATTTCAAAGAACACTTTGTATATTCAAGTAACTCCAGTCTACAATTTATAACAAAAAAAACTAACATATATCCTATTCCGGGCCCTGGAAATAGATAGAGATTAAAAAAAAATACCTCCACTTTTAAACGAGAAGAACTAATTACACAAAAAAAAAAATATATGAATTAAACTCAAAATTATGTTTCTTAAATTAAAATTAAATTTACACTAAATAAATAAACAGAAAAAAAACTGTTCTACAATAAAATAAAAGTCTTCCAGTCTCAAAAAAAGTATATGAACGGAACTATTCACTTTATGTATCCACAATGAGGTAGCCGTCGGCTTATTACCACTATTGTTCCTATTTAATTATTTAAATATAAGGTTTTATAAAAATACTTGCGGTGTCCAGATGGGTTATTCCTTTTTTTTTTTTCTTTCCTCGGCGTGACCAAATCCGTCTTCTTCCTGCGGTATCCGGGACGCCTTCCTCCTCCAGATGACCCGTCTGTCGGACAACACTGAGGAGAGCCGAAGGTGCTCTTAAATATCCGGCAATTCCGTAAAAAAAAAAAGGGAATGCAAAATCCAGTACTCACTGAACGATGTGCTTAAGCCAAGCGGCGGCTACAAACTAACTGTTCTCTCGTGCATACGGACGCACGCACGTAGTTGAACCACAGTAATGTTTATACATTAGTCCAGAGTCTACTGTAATTCTTCTAATCTGGCCCGACATACAGCACAGCCGTACTATAATAATGAATTTAACATAAAATATATATATATATATATATTTTTTTCCAATTTAATTTTAAATTTAATGTAACCGTCTTTATGGCGGTTACATCCCCCTCTTTCCTCGGGGGGGGCGAAAAGGAGTAGGATCCAGGAGATGTTTAGGACAGGGATCCGGGGTAGGAAGGCATGGAAGAATTATGGATCGGGAGAAGTCTCACTGTAGTTTCCCATCTTTCCCGAGTGAATACTTTGCTGGGTGTGGCTTTAAATCTTTGACATGCCAGATACCTAAATTCCTACCTTCCCGTCCTCTACCTCGGAGTCAAGACCCACAAATATATATCCAAATTAAATGGTCAATCACTCGAAAAGAAGGTGCCATTGACCTATAAAAACAAACTGCTGGTTTCCGAATTAGATGTCGCCGAAGCATTCAAAATGCACTATTCGCAAGTTAGCAATTTTTAACCTCGCTATCGTATTTAAAAACTAGATATTGAACCTCCACCTACTGTGCTGGATCAACAAGAAGCATATCTTTTCAATGCACCTTTTACTTCTTGGGAGCTCAACCACACCCTGGATTATAGTCCCAAGGGGAAGAGGGCAGGACTGGACGGCATCCTGCCTGAACTTCTCGCCAACCCTGGAGAAAAACGAAAGTGGTGATGTTAAGTTTTATAAACTTGACTTGGTCCAGAGGCAAACCTGACCTACGGAAAAGGCTGGGAACATACCTATACTTAAAAAAGATAAGTCGGCAGACAAAATTGAAAGCTATCACCCTATAGCGTTAACCAGTGTCTTCTACAAAACCGCAGAGCGGATGATCATGAAACGTTTAAAAATGTACATTGAAATGAAGAGTCTGATCTCCGGCCGTCAGGCTGGTTTCAGGAAAAACTATGGACCAAGTAGTATGTTTCTCTCAGGAAGTCAAAGACGTTTCCACCAGAAGCAACACACACTAGCTGTCTTAGACACACACACTAGCTGGACTTTAAGATCGCGTTCGATAGAGTTTGGAGAGATAAGCTGCTTGAGAAAATTATAAATTTGCTAATAACTGGAAATTTGTACCGAGGGATCAAATCCTTCCTGAGCCAACGTTTCTTAAAAGTGAAGTATGGTTCTGCCACGTCTAAATTTAAACAAACACGGCAGGGGGTTACCCAACCCCTGTGAGTCGCCCAACTCTCTTCAATATATTAATAAATGACTTAACAAGCTCACTCACTTACAAACTACGTGGCTTGAATGCACTCCTTTATGCTACAATGTCAACGGGCAACAATGTCAAGTCACTAGAGGGCAACGGGCAACAATGTCAAGTCACTAGAATTACATATTAACCGATCTCTCGAACTACTGAAAGAGTGGGCTGATAACAATGAAATGGTGGTTCATCCCGAAAAGATCCTTTTTCAATTTTTCACCCTATCGACCAAAAATTATGAATTGAGCCTCAGGTATAACGGGCAGGAGCTTACCAGAACTGAAGCAACAACCTACTTGGGAATAACGCTTGATTCAAAGCTCAGCTGGAATTCGCAAGTGCAGAACAGTGTGGATCGCGGAACTAAGCGTATGGCACCCCTGAAACGTCTTACCGGCACCACATGGGGATGTGCTGAGTACACCCTACAAGACCTATGAGGGACCATCCAGGGAGTATGGCAGAGAAGCTATAGTAACAGCTAGCAATACAACACTTCAGAGGATCGACAGGGTCCAGAACAGTGCTCTGCGGGTAATCACTGGAGGACCTAAATCAACTCAGATTGTGGCCATGGAGTTACAAACTGGTATTGCCTTCCTCCATGTAAGAAGACTTTCGCTGCACTGACACATTATGAAAGGTTAAGGCGACTAGATGATCCCTTTTGGAACCTTTATGTACCAGCCTCAGGAAGATTGGTCACACAGACATGTTTTATAAACAGGATAAAGTCCCTCCAAGGGAATACAACCTCCAGCTGGACCGTAGGCAAATGTTTCTATCCTCCTATCAGGCGCTATCTGATTTAGAACTGGCACCAGCAGTCCTGTAACTAATGGGGAGACTAAGTCTACGTCATTAGGGATGGAACTCAGGGCGGCGGCCTTGGAGACATTAGTTAGCAGATACCCATCAGAAAGTTGGCTGCATGTATTTACAGATCGGTCCTCACAGCCCGACCGTAGCAGTGCTGGTGCGGGTGTTTATTGCGAATTATTTCAGAGCTACCAGCCAGTCGGACGTGCGTGCACGAATTTTGACGGCGAAATTGCTGCAATAAAGCTCGCTCTTGAAAATATTGAACGACTCACACCAAGAAATATTGTCATCCTGGTGGACTCGCAAGCTGCCATTATCGCTCTGACAAATTAAGGAACTGCGAGCCCAACAACATACTTAGCTACCGGAAAATGATTAGTCAGTTACTAAAAAGGCGGTTTAGATTATACTCCAATGGGTCCCAAGCCATTGTCTGCTCGGCTGGCTGTAAATGAAAAAGCTGATTAGCTAGCTAAGCTCGGCGCACGGTCATCGCAGCCAGAGCCCCCACTTAATATTCGTGCGGCCCGTTTTCTGATTTGGTCCACATGGAATCGCAAACAACATGATCTTCATCGAGAGGCAGTACTTGGAAAGAGATAAAGGCCCTCTGCAGGCGTGAGGGCCGCTTAGATAGTGATCTGCCTCGGAGAATCAACGTGGCCGGTTTTCGACTGCTAACTGGCCACGACTGCTTACAACATCATCAGTGGCGAATAGGAGTAGTGGAAGACCGCGATCCAACTTGCCCTCTATGTAGTCTGGGGGAGGACTTGACTGAGATGTACTGCCCTGCAATGTGCTCGCGATGATCTGGGCATTAACGCGCAGCCAGGTATAACCCAAATGGCTGCTCTCTATTAGACTGCTCGCCAACAAATGGCTCAATGCCAATAAAAATCGGCGTTGGAGAAAAAAAAATGTGTAAATTGTGGAAGTGTTAATCATACAGCATAAACAGTTGTGCTGTAGCATACAAACATGATTTGTGCCCTCGCTTTAAAAACGAAAAAACTATTAAATAGATAATGGCTGAAAATAAGCTAACTTACACGGAGGCTAGGATCTTTTTTGAAAATAATAATTCGTTTTCAGCACTAGCTGGTAAAGATGTACCTACGCTTGATGACCTGAAAGGAAGCGTATTTATTCCACTAATAGATAAAACATCTAATCCCAACAGACAATATGCCTTTACTATAACCGTGAAAAGGGCCACAAAGAGAATCAGAAAAGATTCTCCGAATTATGTCCAAAAAGAAAATAATAATCACTTATTCGGTCAGGGAATGGAGAAAAATGTACTAGGTGGTTTGATTCAACAAAATCCCTACAAACATACGGAAACTCAGAAGGTTCTTAAACCTCTGAGTGCTAAAACGATTTGGAAATTATGCAGGAAGCGATGAACTCTAAGATAAAGAGTATAAATTCAGATGAATTAAAAGTTATGCCGGAAGAAAAATTAAAATCCATAATCAAAGACTGACTAAAAAATTTAAATAGAGCGATGTAAGAGAAAAAAAAGTGAGAAATTCTTATATTTAAAAATACTTTCATTCTTTATAATATTGCACTTACTAGTAACACACTAGTAAATACTATTTGTATATATGTACATATCTAAGTAATTAATTATATTATCTGTACAAATGTCTGTTTTTAAGTTAGGCATGATTAGGTGTGTGTGTTTGTAGGCGTGTGTGCGCGCGCGCATATGTGCGTGCGTTATGTATATAGGTACGAATGGAAATGAAGTATGAGTGTATATAGTGAAAATAGTGAAAAAATTAGCTAATGTTAGGTGTAAATATTATTTTTTTTACAGTGTATATACTTAATTTATTTTATTTTATTTTTGTTTTTAGCACTATAGCCCTTGCAGGGCCTTGGCTTCCTTAATAATTTTGCTCCAGACCTCTCTATCCTTGGCCTTCTCCCTCCACCTTCTCACTCCGAGCATTCTTATCCCGGCCTCCACATCGTCAGTCCATCTCTTCCTGGGCCTTCCCACTTTTCTTCTTCCTGTCGGTTTGTCCTCATATAGTCTTTTCACGATGCGATTTCTTTCCATTCTTATAAGATGTCCCATCCACTCCAGTCTTCGCGCTTTTATTTCATTTAAAATGTTGGGGGATGCGTACAGCCTTGCTAATTCCTCATTACTCCTAATTTTCCAATTCCCGTTAACCAGGGTTGGACCAAAGATTTTCCTTAGAACTTTCCTTTCCCAAACTAGGAGTAGTTTAGCATCACTTTCCGTGATAATCCACGTCTCACACCCATACATTACCACTGGTCGGACAACCGTCTTATAAATACGAATCTTATTTTTTTTGGAGATCGCACGTTCCTTGAAAACCTTTTGTAACGCAAACAGGCATCTATTACTTGAGGCCAACCTATCTTTTATCTTTTTTTTTTTACATCTCCAAGTATGATGCAGCCTAAGTATTCAAATTGCCTGACGTTTTCGAAGGACTCACCACCTAACCGAACTCACAAGGGACAACCGGCAAATGGCGTTATCAAATCTGGATGCCAGCATGTATTTTGTCTTTGAATAATTTATTTCCAGACCTACAGTCCTTGCCTTCTCCTTGAGTTGCAAAAAACCATCTTCTAATGCCCTCAAGGTTCTACCCACAATAACATCATCTGCAAAAGCCAAATACTGAATGGATCGATTAAATATCGTGCCATTCGGATTGATTTCGATGCTTCTTATGACTTTTTCTAGCATGAGATTAAACAGTATCGTCGATAGAACGTCACCCTGCCTAAGCCCTCTATCGATAACGAACTCTTCTGAATAACCTCCTAGCACCTTCACTTTTGCAGCCGAGTTTCTAAGGCTCATCTTTACTAAACTAATTAGTTTAGAATGTACTGCAAACTCATTCATGACCTCAAATACTTTAACCCTGTACAAACTATCATATGCTTGCTTGAAGTCAATAAACAAATGATGCAGGTCTATATTATATTCATAACATTTCTCATGCATTAACCTCAGTGAGAAAATCTGATCGGTTGTTGATCTATTCCGCCGAAAGCCAGCTTGGTAATCGCCTAATATTTCGTTGGAATACACTGTTAACCTTTTTGCTACAAGTTTAGCCATTACTTTATATACAGTCGACAACAAGGCGATTCCCCTATAGTTTTCGCAATATGTCTTATCCCCTTTTTTAAAGAGTGGACATATCACAGCAACTGACCAATCTTTCGGCATTTTTTCATTAAGCCAAATATTTGTTATTAATTTAAATAACCTATCCCAAAGTTCTTCACCTCCAGATTTTAATAATTCCGCCGATATTCCGTCCTCCCCAGAAGCTTTATTATTCTTCATGGACAAAATTATTTCTTCAACCTCTTCCTTCTCCGGAAAGTCAACGTATTCTTCATTCTTAAACTCACTTATAAATTCCCCTTCCAATCCTTCCATTTCCAAGCTATTACCTTGATTAAGGAGTAAGTTGAAATATTCAGCCCATCTTTTCCTCACCTCAACTTCACCTCCTATCAATGTTCCATCAATTCCTCTACAAAACTCTACCCTTGGCTGAAACCCTCTTTTCTCCTCTTTTACAGCTGTGTAGAATTCTTTCACTTTATTATATTCTCCATCTTCTTCCAACCGCTTCAGCTTTTCATTTTCAAACTCTCTTTTTTTCTTTCTACAAATTTTATTAGCCACCTTCCTTTTCAACTTGTAATCCTCAGTTTTCTCTTGTTGGGCTGTCCAGCATCTTAATTCTAGCCAACTTCCTCTCATCCAGTACACTTCTACACTGATCATCAAACCACCCATTCCTCTTAAGTCTTTTTTTCTTACCTACACTGATCGCCTCTCTAATACACTTCCACTCTCTGTCTATATCACTTTTTGGCTCATGTTCAGTTAGCGAATTCTCCACATTTAAAGCCTCCTCAATTCAATCTGATAATTTTCCTCACTTTTATCCATTTTTAATTTCTCTACATGCCATCTATCAGTACATTTCTTTCCTTGCCGAAATCTTGAAATTCGTTGTCTATATTTTATTCTCACAAGGTTATGGTCCGTATCTCCATCTGCCCCACGATAACTCCTAACGTCAAATATGTTCGACGCGTGCCTCATACCAATCATTACATGATCGATTTGGTTTCTGGTTCTTCCATCCGGCGATACCCAAGTTTCCCGATGTATGCGCTTGTGCGGACATTTAGTGCTACTCACACTCATGTTTTTCGCCAAAGCAAAATCAACAAGCCTTAGA
This sequence comes from Triatoma infestans, assembly GCA_011037195.1. Classification (NCBI taxonomy): domain Eukaryota; kingdom Metazoa; phylum Arthropoda; class Insecta; order Hemiptera; family Reduviidae; genus Triatoma; species Triatoma infestans. The sequence goes on from JAAEAF010014545.1 coordinate 46,500, forward strand.
CCATTTTCATTACATCGGTCATGAAGTCTGTATTTACCTAGGAAGGGCCTAAAGCATTCTTCCTTACCTAATTTGGCATTAAAGTCTCCCAGCACTATTTTAACGTCACTGCCTGGTAATCTATCGTATACTCTCTCCAGAGCTTCATAAAAGCAATCCTTCTCTTCTTCCTCCTTCTCTTCTGTTGGGGAGTGAACATTAATCAACGAAAGATTGAAGAATTTAAACCTTAGCCTTAGTACGGAGATACTCTCATTAAAATTTTCAAAATTTAGAACCATTTGCTTTACTTTATTATTTATTATAAACCCAGTGCCGAATTTCCCTTCAACACTTGCCCCATGAAATATCGTATGATTTCCAGCTTTAAACATTCCTTCGTATTTCCAACGAATTTCCTGTAATGCGGCAATCGAAACTTTATATCTCTCAATTCTTGTACTAGACATGCACCAGGTTTTGCTAAACTCCTAACATTCCAAGTTGCTATCCATGTGAAATCCTCGCCTAAATCGTGCCTTTTTATCAGTCCGGTTTATATTATTATTTGGCTTCTCAACAATTGCATTTTTATGAGATAGAGCTGTTAACCCTATGCCCAATCCCCAACCTGAGGACCAGGTAATTTGATTTTGGACTTTACATCTCCTAGGCCGACTGATTTCAGTCTTACAGAGCTCGGCCCACCCTTGGTTTTATATCGGAATGACCTTTTCCTAGACAGATCGGCTTCACCACGGCTTTGAGGCCTGTCTCCCCAGGATGCAGTTTTACGTCATGCCCAGGACGGACTTAATTTATTACTTATTTATTTTTAGTCTTAAAAATGAATAAATTAACTATATTACAATGGAATGCCAGGTCTGCAATTGCAAATAAGGAAAGCTTGGAAATCTGTCTACCCACAGAGAAAATTAATATACTTTTCTAAGCGAAGCTTGGTTTAAAGCAAACTCTATTGCAAATAGAATTGAATCAGCTATAGATATAACTATTTGCTCTCCATAGCTGCTGCCCCCATTATTTAATTGGTCCCTCCTAGATGACACAATGGATTCCAATAATATACCAATTATTATCGAATCACGGGATAAATAATAAATACTATAGGGAGACAGAACATGCGGAAATGGAATATTTAAAAAGCAGACTGGGATTCCTTTCGACAAAATATGAGCGATAACATAAGTTCTATTAATAGTTACACAGATTTTATCTCCGCACTGAACTCAGCTAATGAAAAGTCTACTCCTTAACATAATATTAATGGGAATAAATGCTGCAATTGGTTGAATGACGAATGTAAAGAGGCAATTGATAAAAGAAAACAAGCATTTAAACAGTATATGCAAAATTTGTAATAAAGGAAATTTTTAACATACAAAAAACAAAGCGCTTTAACTAAGTTAATTAATAAAAATTGTAAAAAAGCTCATTGGAGAGAAGTTTGCGGGAAATCAAATAAAAGTACACCAATTGGTGATATATGGAGAAAATTTAATCAAAAGCAGAAAATAGTAGAATACCTCTAGTTTAGGGCGAATGTACGTCGATTATGTTAACAAATTAGCACTCCCTTTCGTTCAAAATAAAATAGAATTCGAAGATATTAACAGAGTCATAAATAACGAGCCATCTTGCATGTTAGTGCAACCTTTTACAATAAACGAGTGAATAAAGCAATTAAGCAACATTCAAATACGGCCCCGGGGAAGGACTGATAGGATACACTACTACTATCCTATGATAAAAAATCTGTGTCAAACATTCACACAACTTTCTCTTACTCCAGTTCTCAAAATTGTAATTGACAAACTTTGTAGTTAATAAACTTTGTAGTTTAATGAAATTCGTCGAAAACTGAAAAATGCACTTCCGGTTTACTAATTTTCTTGACACTCGGCAATTTGGCTATCTATTTATTTCCAATTAATTTTGTTTGGATGGTAGAATTGTATAATCAACTATGATAGCACTTGAGAGAAAAACATAACCGAGTCATATCATACGCACACATGCCCTTAAACGAATTTTCCCAGAGAAATGTTTTAAATAAAAGTTGTAGATCATGTACGTGCAGTTTCCATAGGAAGTTTCAAGAAAATCGTCGAAGCCATATTTGAGAAATCGCGAAAGAGTGAAAAAATCATTTAGTAAAGTGGTGAGGTAAACGCACTTCCGGTCATCCGATTTTTTCAAACTCGGAATTTCAACAACACGCTTAATTCTAATTAACATTATTTAGATGACAGAATTGTATAATAAACTGAAATAGCAAATTAGAGGAAAATCTAACCCCACCCCAAAAAGTTTTAAATAAAAGTTGTAGATCTCTATATGTTTAGTTGATATACGAAATTTGAAGAAAATCGTCGGAGCCATTTTGATAAAATCCCAAAAAAGCAAAAAAAGTAACTAGTAAAGTGTACTTCCAGTTGAGGAATTTTGACAAATAACGTACTGTCGGATCCTATTGTGATACCTAAACAGAATATCAGTTTGAACTTTCTACGATTTTTCGTTTTTGAGCTATGCTGTTCACATATATATACATACACACACACACACACACACACACACACACACACATATATATATATATATATATATATATATATCATGCCATTGCGATAACCAGTCACATCAAACTTGGTGCCACACCATCCTACAATGTCCTCTATTTGAAATACAAAGAACGGAATTGGTGCAGTTTTGTATCTTACAGGGGATATCTTGGCCAGTTACAGATTTTGGTTTGTTGTTACAAAAACAACTGTGTGCTCAGTTTATAAAATTTCTAAAAAAATATTGATTTTCAACTATTGTAATTAATTATTATTCTTAGTAACAATATTATTTTATCTTTTTAAAGTTTCACAGTTAACAGTTTGATGTAATTTAGTTTATATATTATAGAAGTGTGTATTACGTTATTTTCCTCCAATAGAATTCAAACAATAAATAAGATGTTTTATATATTTACATATAATAAGTTCTAGATAAACATGTAATATAATTAACTGTATTAAATAAACTCCCTGGCGTTAGGGTTAGTTACTCCCATCAAGAAAAAAGGAAAAAAGACACACGCACACAGAGACCATTTTCTAAAGCCACTTTTTTGGACTCAGGGAACCTCAAAACGGATATTTCCGGTGAAAACTCGATATCGAAAATTTGACACGATTGCAATACTTCCTCTTACTGGGGGTAAGAGAAAGTAAAAATCTTCTGGCTCCTGCAAAATTAGTATTATTGAAATTTTACAATGATATGTGGACGACAGGGGATTTTCCAAGCGAATGGAAAAATTATGTAATTGCGCCTATATTAAAACCTAATAAAAGTAGACAGCTGTGTGGATCTCCGCTATAATAAAAGTAGACAGCACCATAGCACTCTCCTCCTGCTTGATGAAGACACTCGAAAGAATGATTAAGTATAGATTAAAGTGGTGGCTAGGACATAACTAAATGTTTCCAGAGAGCCAGTTTGGGTTTAGAAAGGGTAATCCGTACATGACTGCCATACAATTAGCTACGGATATCTACTTAGGATTTACAACAAATAAAGTAACTTTAGCTTATTAGTAGATTTTACCTCTGCATACGATAACGTCCAACTTCCAATTTTGGCTGAAAAAATGATAATTCAAAAATTTCCTAGCAAATTTATAAAAAACATTATTGGCTTAATTTCTAACAGGAATATTTGTGTAAAAATAAATGATAAAGTAGAAGGGCCAGTAGTAACAAAAATAGGATTGCCCCAAGGAAGTATTGTGTCGCCAATATTATATTCCATATATGTTAAAGATTTAGAAAATATCTTGCAAAATGTAAAATTCCTTCAGTTCGCAGACGACGTTTGTATTTATATAACAAAGAAATCTGTTGAAGTATATATACAAGAATTAGAAAATTGTAAGAAATTATATCAACGGACCGTTGAAAACGGGCTCTCAATATCCGAAACCAAATCAATTTTAGTTCCGTTCAAGAGAAAGCAAGGTTAAATCTCTTATAAGGCAACTTTATTTAAGTTGCTGGAAGTTTCTATGCGAAACGTCACCAAAATTTCTAGGTTTAATTATGGACAAAACCCTTAACTGGAAAAGTCATGTTAAAAATATAGAAGCCAAAATTGGAAAATATATGAACATTCTAAGAGCTACGTCATAAATATTGGGGCGCAGACCCAGAAATGTCATTTTATTACAGGGCCCCTATAAGGGCGATAACAGATTTTGGGTGTTTTCTATATGGGTAAGCTAAAAAGTCAGTTTTGCGGCCATTGGAAATACTACAAAACAAAGTTTTAAGGCTATGCTTGGGATTTCTAAATAGTACGCCAATAAATATTTTATATGCAGAAGCTTGTGAAACCTCAATTAGGTACAAAATGCAAACTATTTCTGACAGGTATATAATAAAATTAATGAGCAAAAATAGAAAGTTATGTACTCAAATAAGTGGATTACATGAAAAAGTTTTAACACACTCCTTTTGGAAGAAAAAAGATGCTCCTATTTATACTGACAGTTTCATATATACTTCATAATTCAGAGAATTCGTATATTCCAATAAGAATTCGTATATTCGTATATAACCAATCTATTCCACTAAATATGAATACTTGAATCATAATACTAATATTAGCAAATCTATTGATCTTGAAACAATACCTCAAGAATCTAGAAATTCTGTGTTTGAGGTATATATGGAACAAATTGGCCGCAAAATTATAGAATATTTTATTGATGGTTCCAAGTTGGATAATAAAGTAGGATGTGCAATTTATGATACCCAAATTAAATTTTGTGAACTAGCGCAACTAAACCAATATGCCTCGATCTTCACTGCAGAAATAGTAGCTACCATAGTGGCCCTTAAATATATAATTTAAAAATATAATAACAATTACATTATATTAAGTGGTACTGGTAGCCAAAGTGTATTAAATGAATTAGCATATTTGACTGAATCTCCTAACTTGGTCCATCTATTTATAGTAATACTTTAATTATTGGCTGTTTTAACGGAAAGGTGAATATCTATGTTTTTGTTTGGGCCAGAGGACATTGTGGCGTAAAAGATAATGAAGTCGTGGATAAGGCAGCTAAAGAAGCGACGAAAACTGAAGAGGCCGTAAACACAAAATTAACTCCCACCGAATTTAAATACCACATTACTAATAGAATGCTCAATTCTGGCAATTAGAATATGAAACTGATTTAAAAGGAAAACTTTACACAATGATGATTACGAAATTACCGAGACAACAATGGTTCAAAGGGCTGGGTCTGAATAAATATACAATTATGATGATCAATAGACTAAAATCAAACCATGCTATTTGTGGGGCATACTTACATAAAATTAATGTAAGACCCTCTCCAAATGCAGTAATACGAATGAAGACTTTAAACATATAATAATGGAATGCCCAAAATTTAACGTAAAAGAGACAATTTTTAAAACATTCTATAAATATTTGGAGGCCCCTTTCCGTTATGAAGATACTGTATTTTCTAATATGCTCACGATGTGATTGTGGTAAAAAAAGTGTGTTTGTTTGTATGAAAGTGTACGAGAGGGGAATGAATGCGTTTAGGTTTAAGTATTACGGGATTGGTTGGAATATCGAGTACACCATTCCATTTGTAAATATCTTGTATATACCTTTATTGTATGTAGAGTACATATAATTTATATATTAGATTGTATACAGGGGTGCGAGGAATATCAAGTACTCCACCCCGCCGTATGAATGTTGGTCTGATAGTTTGTACGAATGAGTCGTAACGCGACTTTTAGAGCCTGACGGGCTTTTAGAGCTAATTGTGCAAATGTATTAATTGGCGTGTTTGTATTTATTTGTACAAATGTGGTAGGTTAATTTCGCAGAAGGAATGAATGGGTAACTAATTAGTCAGTTCAGTATCACATGAGCATTAAAGGCTGAATGCCATTAATGTCAATGCCAAAAAAAAAAAAAAATATTTGAAGTCCGAAAAAATTCAACACAGGCGAAACGAAACTATATTTGCTGTTTAAATGTTTAAGAATTAGTGATTATTAGTTTTTTAATTAAAAAGGATGTTTGTTTTTAAAAAAATCAGGTAAAATAAACTACTGTTTAAAATGTTATTGACAATATTAGTATAAATATGTTTATTTGAACATATTTGAGTTTGTGAATGTCAAGTAAAATGTATTATCTATTCAAATAAATGTAATTATAACGAGAAGAAATTGGCATTTTAGTTTTCTGGCTTTAAATAAATGAAATTTTTGTCTGTGCGGCGCTTCCTTCACTGACACTGATCTAATTTCAAGGCAATACTACTACTATTTTTTATATTGAAAAAAGGACACCCTGGGTGGGCGGTCCCTGGGCTCTCGCGCATACCCGCCCGTAATGAAGCCCCTAACGCTGAGCGTGACGCCCCAAAAACAATGGAAATGTACGTAACCTTCCTAAAATAAATGTAACCTACAGATTCACCCAGTACTCGATATTCTAGAGGAGACAAGGATCCTAACCTACTCGTGTACCTTCCATTCATTCATTCTAATAAGTTAAAATTTATATACAGCCTTGCACATTAAGCTCGTTCATTCAACCATGCACACTGCTACACCCCTCAGTACTCAATACTCTGAAGGGTACGAGAAAACCCTAAATCTAACCTCGCTTCGGCGGTACATATACTAACATACTACTAGTATTACGCTAATCTCTAGAGATTAGAAATATATACAGTCATATTATTCAATTGTTGTCAAAAAAAAAAAAATAATAATAATTACTTCAACAGTGGTTTTGATCATATGATTTAGTAGGCAGGATAAAGTGTTGTAAGTTAAACCTGCAAGCAGAACAAGTACAAGAGCACAACACAATAGATGACACAAATAATAATAATTCTGCAGGATGAATGAAAGCACAGGTGACACACAAACCATACCCATACCCACCAAGGAAAAGTCAGATAAACTTACAACCAATCATTTACTTAAAATTGACGTTCCATTAGTAACCCAGGAATACCATGAGAGTCGTAAACATTACATAGCCGCAATATCTGAGAAAGTATGTAAGTACTTGTGATTGTATGTATTCTTATCGCCAACTTGGTAAAATTACTCAATTATATCTTGTATGTGACTGTAGTGGATCCGAACGGCTATATGACGATAAAAACCAAAATAGAACATTATCTCTATACATTGAACACATCAAATGAAATTGGAAAACCGCTTTTAAGTGATATTGTTCGTTTTCCACAAGATGTACTAACAACATATAATGATAATAGTAACGGCAGTAAGGAAGAAGATAATTCACAAGAATCTGTCTTAGAATTAAATTGCTTCAAAAATTTACAGGTAATTCTCGTTCGCTATTATTATTATTACAATTTAAATAAAAATTGTAAACTTATTTTTTTGAATCTTCTCCTGAAGGTTTTACAAAATATACAATATTGCATTTATATTTTTAAAAATTCTGTAACTACGCTCGTGCCGACCACCCTTAGGTGCATGCAGTTTTTAGAAACATCTTTCACTTTTAGAAGCCAATATTTGTTTTACTGTGACGTTTATATAAAAATGTATTGGTAAACATAGAAGGACATGTGCCTGCCAAAAAGAATCCGAATACTAACATTTTTCATACTTTTCTTGTTTTAATGAACCGGCTCACCTCTCACAATCTCATCTTAAACTTACTTATCTATAAATATCTTATACTTACTTGTTCCAGAAGAATTTCATTATTTTGAATATTGGCAAATATTATTTTTATGTGCCACATTCAAGCTTCTAGCTTATTTTCGGAGAAGTCTGCCCTCGCAGAACATTCGTCTACTTCTGGGCATGCCATAAATTTTGAAGATAAAATCCTTGCCCAAGTAAACAATTATCACGAACGTATCGTAAGAGAGGCAGTGGAAATAAGGAAGGAGAGATATGTCCAAGTAGAGACGATGGACTTCGTCTAAGCAGAACATGGCTCCCTTGCTCAGGGGAAGGGGTGAAAAAGCAAGGGAAAAACCGTAATTCATCCCATTCATTTAACCATTCATTCATCATCTTGAAAATTCCCACTTGAGTATGTTCACGGCCACTCTCCATTTTTTGGGCAACCACAATAATTTCTTAAAAAACTGCAGCTGAGCCCGTTCCACTGTAGGCACCGAATCAAATACTTGGCGGTTCGATTTCCAGGAATCCTACTTACTACCACGAATATGCTTGTCACAATACCTGGATAGACAGAATTGTGCAAAAACTGTAAAATGGAACCGTTATTCAAATAAGTATAAGGAATAGTTATTCACAATTTTAGTTTCAGTGTTATCAGATTTGAAGGGATTGAGTTTTGAAGGACTGCCCCCTAATATTGAGAAATATTATAAAGTAAATAAGTAAAAAAGTGAATGCCAAAAAAGAACACAACTAATTAACACGGTACTTTATTATAAGGTAGAGAACATAAACTATCATAAAATGACACTTTTGAGAGAAACGCGACCTCGTAACTTCTTAAGAACCACCCAAAATCATCGACCTAAACATTTAATGAAAATTACAAGTTTGAAGAAAATTTGGCCAACTTTTTGGAAGAAGTTTTGGAAACTTTTTGCGATAAGCTTGGCAGAGAAAGCTAATCAAGCTCCCAATACAAATAGCCGTCTGGCAGACCTTGGGCCTTAATTGCTGCGCCAAAGGTTTTTTTTTTTAATGAGATGTTTATGCGGCAATGGCCAGAGGATCTTTAAAGAAAAAAATGCTTTGTTGCTCTACGTTTCCCGTACCATTGGGGCCCTCCTTCAGGAGCTCTTTAGGGTAAGAGAGCAGTGTACGTTGAGAACGTTGAGTTTGAAATTAAGGCCTGACGTTTTTTTGTAATATTAGAAAGTCATGTAATTTTCACAATAGATTATTGTTGTTTATTCTTATGAATTTATTTTTATATACTCTCACTTAAATTCAAAGCCGTGAGTTTGAATACATGCCTGTTGGGTATATGTAATTTTTATTCAAAGCACCATTACTTCATTTCAGATTAAATCAAATTTTAAATTAATGGACGATAAAAAGAAAAAAAAGTCAAAGAGGTTCAGAAATACTGAGAGAATAGAGTATGAAGACTCGAGTGAGTACTCTGACGGAGAGTACAGCGGTGAGGACGTTAGTAGCATATGCAACTGCATCTGCAATGACGTCCAGGATGAAGATTCTGAATGCAATTGTTCTACTGACAGTTACTGACAACTATGTTTTGTTGATTTGTTTGGTACATGTGGCCAATGTTATTAATAACTAATTCACTAAATAAAACATCAGATATACACATCAGATTTAAAATAGTGAGATTTATTTAATCTTGTTTTTATAATTAATATTCACACAATAACATTGACAACAATGACGTTATTATAGAAAAGAAATATTTAATAATACATTAGAAAGTTGATAAACATATGTACTATTTACCAAACTAGAAAGGCCGTCATATCTGTAAGGGAGTTATCAGTATTAAATAATAACACAATATCAATAGCAATAGCGGCTATATTAACAATATTAGATAATAATAATAAAATTACGGCAGGCAGGCAACAGCAGACCTGCCTGCTACATTGTCTGGCCACCATTTGTTAGAGCCCGCCACTTCGCCAACCAACCAATTACTTAATTTCACCTAACAATATTTAATTATCTTGTTAATTTTTAACATTTTATTTAAATTAATAATTTTTAGAAAATGTAATAAATGTGCTTATCATTATTATAAATTCTAACAAAATATGAAAAAATATTTATTTATAATTTTATAAGAATCAATTGGTTATTAATTTAGTTAAATTCTTGGTGACGGTGATCCCAATCGTTGCTTCTTTATCCCTTCAGAATGGTCAAACTTGACCGCAGATGCTCGTGCAGTTTAATCATTGGTTCCGATTTTTTAAACAATTTACAAAAACAAATTCATCCTTTTTGTTTTCCAAATTTTCTTTTTAAACAAAAATAATTGAGGCACAATTTTAGAATTAAGAAAATATTTCCATATATATATATAATTATATATATTCCATTTATATAATGAACTTGTTGTACCTTAATGGAAGAGAAATCTACCCTGACTAGTGCAGACAGATAATGGATTACTTTTCTTAATTATTACCTTATAAATAATACTATTATATTTTACAAAAGCACTTTATTTTTATATATATTTAATTATATATATATATAATGTAACATATGTATTTAAAATGTACAAATTTTGGCAACATTTCAGAAGCTAGTAACAATTCAATTATTTCCAATAATGTACATACTTTTCATTTGTTTTAAGCACCAATATTTGCCAACAAAAACACACTAGCCAATAACTCTTGTTTTCAATGCAAAATTTAAAAATTAAATGTAATTTGTTGCCAAAAATTGGTAGCCTGGTTAAGAACTTCAACTCTACATAATATATACAAATCAAATATACATGTTATAAATTAGGTTTTATTTGGGTTGACACACATTTCGATGGTCTCTGAATGCCTTTATCAAGTTATAGTACAGCGCGCAGCAGCACTTTCCAAGACAGTAAATGAGAGATTATTAATAATTTTTGTTAGTCCCAAGTTTGCGGCAATCAGATACCACCACGGTTTGAAACGCATTGAACGCGTGCGAAGAATAAAACAATCTTCATATGGGTGGCAGAGCCCAGAGGGTGGCAGTTTTGTCCGCGCTGGTGCTCAGAAATGAGAACTCACTTGGATGCCATCTCCCTGATATTACTTTGTCCTGGTGTTGCGCCACAACTACGCTCGGCAAAGGTGTTGTCAAATCTCCTGTAAAAAAATAAAATAACAACTTTATTAATCATGATCTTTCTTTGACGTAAATATTGACATAATATTTTTAATGACTTGAATTAATAACATGGCATGTTTGCAACTGAATGTTGCTGAAATGAGCAAACAATAGCTATATTTCATTTCGATAAATACGTAGAGGTTTTTCTTTGTCTCTCTGTGTCGTCCTTGGAAATAATATTTTCTAATGGGAGTCAAATAAGGGAGAGAATTAGACTAGGAGCCAAATTAACTAATCTCTCGCTAACTGCATACTGTAACATGGAATGTAATGAGCTATATCACAGGATACTAAAAGATTAGAATTTGTTGCTTCAAGTAGTTGTTGTGAAAGAATCATTTGGTAGGAGTATGAGATATGGTCAGAAAGGCTTTGAGGTTCCTGGGCTATGGTGTACTACTCGACTTGTACCCATGGCATCCGCCATCCTTATCCTCCCCTTTAAGGAGGTTCTTTATGAATGGTTTCAATTATATTCTTTTTATAAATCAGTTTGAAATATATAGATTAATATATAATCTACATTAGAGAGATAAACACTTCATTGAATTTAAAGATTGAAACTGGTGCTGGCCAACTATACTGTTTGCTTAAACACAGCTTACATAATCAGTCAAAGATATTTATTTAAACCTCAAAAAAAGGGCACAATATAAAAAGTAACTATAAATCATCCACTTAATATTAGGAAATTGTCAACATTAATTAACGAAAAAGTAATATAGAACAATAAAATTAATAACAAATTTAGCGTCAAGTTAAAAATATTATGACAAGAATGTCTAAGTCAGAATACAGATAATTTAGAACAAATATACACAAACAACAACAACAACAACAAAAATAAGACATGAAACAGTGTTGATCATTAGTACAAGTACAAGTCAAAAGATATGATTATGCCGATAAGAGCTAAGCACCGTATATGTATTGTGGACTATACCAAAGAGTCGATAATGATCGACTCTACAAGGCTGTGCAAGCAAGTCAGCGTTTCCTTGGGGATTGCTACTCGAGTTCCAAACCACAATCCTACAGCAGCATACTGCCGCTCGCCTTATTATTATTATTATTCAAAATAGGGGAGGGCAAAACCCTACGCTATCCAAAGCCTCCCTGGGCCCATATAGCTACCTCTAAAGAATAACAACTACTGGGACTAGAACAAAAGTCCAGGCCCAAGTTTTAACCATCTAAGTTTCACCACAGACCGAACAAATCGGACCAAAACCTTAAAAGGACATAGCTTAAGATCCTCTACCGATATCCTAAACCAGTAGAGGCCGAAAGTCCTAAACCTAATCTCCTCACAGCCCAAACAATCCGTCATCAGATGCATGGGTGTTCCCTCCTCCGTCTCACAAACTCTACAAAAGGGGTCAGGCATGAGTCCCACTGTATAGAGATGTCTCCTTAAGCCAACCAGATGCCTGAGAGAGGTCCGTGAAAGGCATCAGATCTCACTACTCAAAGCTCCGTCCGGACCCCCAATGAGCATCTTAGACTGCCGACAACCCACTGCACTCATCCATAAGGATGAGTTCTGTGAGGTCATCCACGTCTGGAAGCCTGACAAACATGTGCCAGAAGACACACCAACAGCAGACTCTGGACCAATGAAAGGGCGAGAGGCGCCTAATTTGGCAGACATGGGAATCTTATGGGTCATATAGGAATCTTATGGGTATATGGGAATCTTATGGGTCATATAGGAATCTTATGGGTCATATGACCTGGAACCCAGAACAGAAGCACATCCTTCAATGTTGAAAGATCTTGCAGTCTTTTAGAACATTCCAACACCAATCTGGAAGTGAAGACACATGAGCTAAGCGCCTTCAACGCAGCCTGGCTGTCCGAACAGGTACAAACACCTTTTAAATTAGTGTTACGCACCCTCTCATCTAAAATACAGCAAAGAAGTGCATAAACCTCAGCCTGGAAACCGGTGGCCCACTCACCAAGAGGCACTACCAAATGGTCTCCCGTCTCAAAATAGACGGCAGCCCCAGACCTACCATCTATCCTGGAACCGTCCGGTAGCATCGGAGATAATTCTCAGGAATCACACCAGACGGACCCAGGGTTAACCAATCTTCCCTAGAAGGCAACCTAACCCTGTAGGAATGACCAAAGACAAAAGTCTTCAAATTCCTATCAGAAGGGAAACCTGTAATGGGAATCCTTAAAAGCATCTCACGATAAATGGTAGAATGACCATATCGCTTACCCTGCCAAAAACCTGCCTGTTTAATTCTATAGCAGGCTTTCATTGCCTGGTTTTTCACCTCCACAAAGAGAGGTGGAATGCCTAGTAGTCTCCGTAGATGCAGTCGGTGTAGTCCGAAACGCACCAGTCACCGCCAGAAAGCCAAACGTTGGATATCTTCCAGCAGCTGTCTAGCGGATCGTGTTTCAATGCGACGCCACCACACCAAAGCCGCATATATTAACCTAGGTTTAATGACCATGCAATAAATCCAAAACATCATCTTGGGAGTGACTCCCCAGTTCTTACCTACAACTCTTCGACATTGCGAAAAGGAAATTACTGCCTTTTGATGGTGTGTCTTAACATGTTCCGACCAGTTCAATTTTCTGTCGAGAACTACTGCCGCTCACCTTACTTCCCGCGGAACTTTTCTTCAAGGAGGGGAATACATTTATCTTATATTCCCTTCTTCTCCTGATCCACTTTCTCCGCCTGTTTTAGGTCGTTCGTCTCAAACCTTATCGTAGGATCGACAATAAGTGCCTCTTTACTCTTCTTTGGAAAAACTACTATGTCAGCATAAGTGTTGACCCAACGGTATCGACGCAGTAGACTTCCTCATGCAAACGTACCCTATTTCTCTCAGCTTATCGGAGATCCAGTGTTTCACGTTGTGGTGGCGGCGTGTAACCAAAAGCATGTTGTATGGACAACTGCCCAAAACATGGGCTAGGGTTTCTGTCTACCGGCCGCAGCTGCGGCAGAGGGTCCCAACAACTCCCAGACTGCTTCGGCCAACTCCTGGTACTCCTCGCAAAGGGGCATAATTTATATTTAACTTGAGGGCATTCGACCATTCCAAGCCAGTAAGCATTAGCTTGCCATTTAGGAAACTACTGGCTTATAATGGAGGACGCCTATTCCCTACCACTTGCAACTCGCCCACTCGTTGAAAGCCTCCTCTCTAAGAGACATTCCTATGTACGATACACTGGTGTGAGCTTCATCACGTCAAGTCTTATCGCCCACTCCCTAATTTTTGCAGCATAAACGAAAGTAACCTGGAACACAGCATCACCAACTGTGGCTAGCCGGTATGCAATTGAAAGAAGCTGTAAGGGACCTTCCCACTGACATCGCAAGAGTCCCAGGCCTCGAAAACGTCGAGAGGCATAAAACATGGCAGCCGGGAATCCCAACATCGCCTTGACACTCCTTCGAATTATAGTGTCAACACTCTCCAAAAGGGTAGCTGGCAATTTGTCTAGCGGTGCACATTCAAAAGGATAAGAGAGAGCTGGAAAAACGTACTGATTTGTAATATTCCATTTCTGCTCTGGCTTTAGCAGGTTTGAAGTAGTCAGTTTATTCAAGTTATCGGTGAATCGAGATAGAGCATCCTTATCACGCGTTAACTTTTTTTTTGTATGTGTACCCAAAATATTTTATTCTAGATTCTATTATATCCCTGTTCTCAAGAACCAAGCTGGAATGGTGAAGCCTTCCTCCGTTGATTACTATAGATGGGCTCTTCTGAGGATTAACTCCAAAGCCAATCTCCGTGAATATTCTATTGATAACGTGATGATTCTCTCTACCGCTTTACCATTACAAGCTGTCACCGCTTGATCGTTCGCGAATCCCATCAGTATGACGTTATCATGAGCAGCGCTCAGCTTATACCCATACTGACTTGAGAAATCAGGATCGCAGATCTCATGATGGAGATGGTCAATAGATAGATTGAAGAGGCTAGATGATAAGGGCCCGCATTGTAGAACTCTTCTCTTCACCGAAACTGGTTCAGTTTTATGCGTTCCAACAGCTACTGTGACCCTATTGTTTCCCAACAGCGAAGAGATCAACTTAGTGAGGTCCAAAGAAACTCCTCTAGCTTCAAGGGACCTGACTATGTGCGCATGACATACATTATCAAAGGCTCCAGTGACATCGAGAAAAGCTACTGTGCTATTCTTTTTACGTTTGGTATCCTTAAGCACAGCATTAATGATCCTGTAGCTCACATGGCACCCTGGAAGACCCTTAATGAATCCTCTCTGATAAGAATGAAAAGCTAATCTGGCGCCTCAGCTCATGGTCCAAAAGTTTCTCAATTATCCGACTTGAGTCATATTAACAGTGAAGGGTCTCCAAGAAGACATGCTACTGGTCACTCCTTTTCCTTTATGTATAAGAATGGTGTCCCTCTGCGAAGAGGTTCAGGAACATATGAGGTCCTAAGCATAATCTGCACAATACCTTTAATTAGTGGGCAATACCACGAAACTCGACAGTAAGAATGAGTACGCCATCAAAGCCAGGTGAGGTATCGAGAGAGTAGACTTTATAGCGCTGTATACAGTCTGTATTATATTAGGATTGGAAAGAGCAGTTTCTTAAATGTCTCCCTCATTGTTATTAGGCTGTTCAAAAATAGCCTTAAAGTGTGCTTCTAGCTTTCAATATGTTGGGGGACTGCCCCCAGAGATAGTGTTTTGAACAACTCTTTTCCTCCTATTATAGTAGTTGTACTGAGCAACCTCGTATTGATATTGCTACTGACGTTTCTGACGAGCATCTCTGTTGGCCCTCTGAGGATTTGAGGTCTTATTTGTTCCTTTAGATGTTGATGCTAACTTGTAAGCCTTTCTCAACCTGTAAAAACGAATGGCAGGTGCTGTGGGCCCGGTAAATCAGCATTCACATCTCGAAGAAAGGCAAGAAAATCAGAGATTGCCTCGTCAAGTTCTTCTGACTTCAGGTACGGCGATTCAAAAGAGCCTCGAGCTTGGAGCTCCAAAGGTCCCCTTTACCTTTGATATCTTGTTTACTATAGCGTTCTCTTTCATCAGATTGAGCCTTGCTCTTTAGGATAGATTGTAGCTTGATATTATTCGCCTCCCAAAGGTGCTTCTTGAACATTGAAGAAGCAGTCCTCTTTTATTTTGTTGCAAGTGTCACATCCATTGTGTGCCGGTTGCACCGTATTAATAGCTTCTAATTCCTCATTTGCCTGAGACTCCGCACTTCCTCGTATCTCCTTGCTAATTCCTTGTCTATTAGCAAGTTTCGGCTTTGCCTGGAGCTTCCAAGAAAAAACGTCACTAACAGAAACGGCCTTGCCGAACATTCCACCAGTTTCATCTTCGCACTCTACTCTCACTAACTGGATGCCTTCACTGGGGTTGACCGCGCTGCTAATGGACATGAGAGACACAACAACGGCCTCCTGAACCGGTCCGCCAGTTCTCATCACCCACAACGATGTCCAACTTCTATGCTTTTTTTGTCTATGGAGCTATCCATTCTGAATCTACTCCGGGTAATAATTTTTAACACTAATGATGAACGACAAGTAAATATATAAACAAACATAAATATTATATATAAATAGCGATAGCAGTCATATAACAAATAACAAATACATAAATAAATAAATAAATAGCTATTTACAATATATACAGTGGGCTAGGCCTAAAAGGCTTTGCCCTTGCCCTGAAAAGAGCGGGTCGACCACCGCCATTTCTCCCTTCGGCCTAGTAATAATAAAAAACAAAATCTCTCTTTTCCAGCCCCGGCGACGCGGACACAGGAGAATAACTCGCAAAAAACAAGATTTTCAATACTTTTCAATATTCGATATAATCGCAGTTACAAATATCTTTACAAGAGGCGCGAGGCCAAATAATATATAATATTAATGCCATTTAATAATGTAAATTAATCTATAATTAAAAACAAAGAAAACAAATTAATGTTTTATGTACCTTGTAGATCAGTGAGTACAAGTTTATTATCATAGCCTGCAGTGAGTAGGTAGTACGCTGACGGGGAGAATCTTATTGATCGAACATCTGCAGAATGTGGTTTAAAACACTGCAAACTGCGGCCTCCTCTTATGTCGAACAAGACGCAGGCGGAATCCTCGTGTCCGGAGACCAACAATCGGCCAGATGGATCCACGCATACTGCGGCAACTGCAGAACCCACCTTAAAAAATAAATAACAACTTTAAAATACAATATAAAATATCTGGTGCGACGGACCGACATGATTCATCATCCACTATTCATCCATCGATCTTTTCATCATCCAACTTTTTATCCATCCAACTCCTTTATTCATCATCCAACTTTTTCTACTCCTAGAATTATGGCAACACAACCATGTGGCCATCACTTCCGATGTGGAACAATGATATGTATTAAAGTAACTTTGTGTGAGATTGGCACTTAAAGAACGCATCGATAGGGCTCAAACACTCAATCTGCAGGCTTTTCCAAAATGAATTTTCTGGAAAAATGTTTCTAATAAAGTATCAGGCCTTCATGTATGTAGTAATTATCCAAAGAAAATTGTTGGAGCGTTTGGAAAAAAATTAGAAAAACTGAAAAAAATAGTATAGTGGGAGGGGGGGGACTTAGTTAGGATTTTCGCCGATACCTTATCGCTTCTGGAGTACCTAAATGAAAATGAAATATGTCATACATACACACACACACCCACACACACATATATATATACATTCACGAATATGTGTGAAAACACTTCCTTTTGGGCCCAGGAAACCTCAGATCAGTATTTCCAAGGAAAACTCACTTTGTATTTCTCTAAGCAGAAGAAAGTAAAGAAGCAAGTATTGTAATTTTATTTTATCTGCCAGGCATTGGCAATAAAAAATGATAAAGTACCCTGGAAGCTGGGTTAGTAGCTGGAGTAATCAAATTTACACATCCCCGAGTTCTCAAGTCCCAGAATCTGACAGTCCTATCCTGACTGCCGCTAACAAACATGGCACCTCCCCAGTTGTACAGCGAAAGAACATGTCCTGTAATGTCAAATAAAGTATAATAACATTTATGAAGAATTATTTATTAAATTTATCTATTTTTTGGACAACTCTCTAAGATTCAAGAAACAATCTACTAATGAAACAATCATTATATTTACTGGAGAGGAGTGGGGCAACAAGGAACAGGAGCAGGTACCTGAATGTCCGGAAAGTGCCTGGTAGGCCTGTCCTGTAGCGCAGTCAGTCACATAGATCTTGCAGTCTCCCGCACCTCCACTAATCAGCAAGCTGGACTTGTTACTGGTGTCCTCCAGGAAGCACACATCTCTTACTGTACCATCGTGCATCGTCAGCTCTATTTCCTGACCTATCATTTTTTTTTTTAGGTAGATTATTTTGAAAAGCATAATGCAATATGAAATAACAATAAAAATCTCTGGCGTGAAACACTCATGCCACTTTCTATTATCTTAGTCTCACTACATGCATTTCTGGTGGGAACTAAATTTAGAAAACCTAACAGGGCCGCAGAACTCCCTCTACAACAGCAATAAGACAAAATAAAGATATTGAAATGAATCACACTAAACAAGCATGCAATGTTTACATTATAAATAAGAATGCAATGAAGACAAACAAATTCGAAAGTATCATACTGAGAAGCCTCAAAACTCGATAAAATTTGAATAGGTTCAAGTTCAAGGAATCACTTTGACATGAACAATGTTTGCAAAAACTGGCTACTAATTAGCCAATCCTGAGTGACTGGTCTAAATCTGCAAGTTGAATCTAGAGAACTATAGAGAGGATTACGTTGCCATGATGAAGACACAAGCTGTTTGTGAGGATATATCCTGCAGTAAGGAGATCTGAAATATTTACCTTCAAGATTAGATGTTTCTGGATTGAATCTCATCAGTTTGACAGTTTTATCGTTGGAGCCAGTGGCCATCAAGTCTCCGATTGGTGTCCAAGCCATACAATATATGGATCCTTTGTGATGTCTGGTTCTTTTGTACAGGACTGTAGGCTGGTAGGTCTTGTGTTCCTCTCTGCAAACAATACAACACACTCTCATAGTTACACACTCGGGTGACAAAGTCAGATATCTTCACAATATTCCCTATTCCACTGCTGCCCTATATCGGGCAATTCTTTGACGCAGGTTGTTTACTGCGCTCAATTTGGGCCCATCAAGTTCATGTATCTGTGGTAAGAAGTTGTACTGGCTATTCAGCGGTCTGTGTTATTACCCACTGGGAGATTCATTAGGACGGTTTCGATAGAGGTGTTACAGGTGTTCAAAGACAGCCTTCCTTTGGATCTAGATTTAGTTAAGGCGGCTTGCCGTTACTTTTTGGGGAGGGGCAGGGGGCAAATTTCGGACGCTTAGGTGTAGAGACGATTCCCATAGCTGATTCGGGTGATCGGGTGCTGGAGGCGGGTCGGATCAGACTGAGGTCGGCATTCTGAATGAGTGGATGGTCGGTGAGGGACTCCTCAAAAAGCCGGACTACTTTTCTCTTTGAACCAGAATGCGCCACGCAAAATATGTAGATTTCAAAAACGCCTACGATAAAGTGAAAAATAAAGCGCTAACAAATAAGCTGATTGAAATTGGAGGATTGAAACTGGTAACATGTTCCAATGGATCACATTTTTTTACAATCAAAGATATGCTAGAATATGTTACCAGGAAGGATTATCAGGATTTACCAAGTTCAGAGCAGGATCACCTAGGGAGCAGTTATTAGTTGTTTCCTATTCAACATAATGAAAATATGACCTTGCTGAAGCATTAACTACTGGAGTTAACTGCTTACTTTGAACGATGCTCTTAATAAAGCTCTAATTGCAATATAGATTGGAGTGAGAAAAATGAAATGCTGTGAATACAGTATATACTGTAACTCAGCTGTTCACAATGTCTTCTAACCACCAAGTTTCACTGACTTAACGGGGCAGAAACAGTAGAAGAGGACGTGACGAAGTATTTATAACTAAAAAGACTTACCAGTATATGTGGGGAACAAATCAGGTTATTTTGTATAACACTTACAAAACGTACGTCAGATCTGTTTTAGGGTATGGAGGAGCACTTTTCGCACAACTCCCATATCTCAGCTCCCACAATTACGACAAGGTACAGAAGAGGGCCCTTAGGTAGATAACAGCTGCCCTATGCTCAACTCCTACAGCCGCCATCGAGTTACAATCAAAAATAGAGTCATTGGACTCTTATCTCTAAACAGTAAGTTAGCCTTGACACTTCCGGAAAAGATTTGTGGATTATCTGTAAAACATTGGAATCCTATACTCTAGCGTAGGAGCAAAATACTAGGTGCAAGCAAAGCTCTTAAGAGAGAAATATGGCATTCGCTGGTATGAACCACAAAACTTTCCTAAGAATTTCTGAAACGCCAATTCCCAACTTTTTCTTGATAGAATTGGTTGTCACCAAGAACACAGCGTTAACCGCCAAGAACAAACCGTTGAAAAGGTTTGCTTTCTCGACATAAATGTCCGGAAGAACAGGGTTGATTGAGAGTGGCGTGCACAACAAGGAATTCCAGGGTGCCTTTGCAGCAGAAGCGGCTAGTTTCCTCTCTAAAATTGACCATAAAAGGAAGGCAGGGATCTTTGAGATTCCCAGGTTACAATATTACTCTCACCAAAGAAATCGTGAGCAAAAATACTTCGGTAGAAGAAGCAAAATCTAAAATAGGGAATCTTATTTTAAAAGGTTTGCATATAATTTACCAAAGGATCCCCAGCCATTCTGGCGGGTATGGTAATGAAGAGGCTAATACAAGCAGAGGAGAAGTAAGCTGTTAATGAGGGAACGAAATAGGCTGTAAAAAATCCTATCCTGGTGTACGTCTCGGAGAATGTATCAACGACGTTGGTATTCTGGCGGAAGCGTAAAGAGAAGGCCAAGACTAGAAGACATTAGGTCCACTGAAGGAGGAGCAAGCAATGATCTCCAGCGCAGTCTGCATCGTACATACTAAACTAAAATGAAGAAAGTTACTAATACAAAAAATATGTATTGTGAACTAACCTGAGATCTGAAAGTTTGGGATATGAACAAATGCGAAGCGTCTTTGAATTTGAGCCGACTGCATATATATTTCCATGCGGATGAAATTCTGCACATCTGACAGCCTGCACATCTTCCAACGTAGTCACAGCCACGAACCTGGGCCGATTCTCTGCGGGTTCAGCTTGTGGTCTTCCTGCCTGAAATGACAATTTATAGTTAAAATTACTATTAATAATGAAAAAATAATGGTCACTGAATAAAAGGTGTGATTAGACTTGAACAATCATACATCCATTTTTTTTTTTTATTATTATTTATTATTATTCGCAGAAGGGGAGGGCAAACCCTATGCTATCCAAAGCCTCCCAGGGCCCATATAGCTACCCCTAAAGAATAACAACCACTGGGACTAGAATGAAAATCCAGGCCCAGGTTTTAACCATCTAAGTTTCACCACAGACCGAACAAATCGGACCAAAACCTTAAAAGGACACAGCTTAAGATCCTCTACCGATATCCTATTCCGGCCGAAGGTCCTAAACCTAATCTCCTCACAACCCAAACAATTCGTCATCAGATGCATGGGTGTTTCCTCCTCAGTCTCACAAACTCTACAAAAGGGGTCAGGCACGAGTCCCATTATATAGAGATGTCTCCTTAAACCACAATGCCCAGTGAGGAATCCAACCAGATGTCTGAGGGAGGTCCGTGAAAGACATCGGACCCCGCTACTCAAAGCTCCGTCTGGGCCCCCAATGAGCATTTTAGACTGCCGACAACCCACTGCACTCACCCACATCATACATCCATAATATTACATTATCACATTAAAAAGGAAGAATTGTGGTGTGGAACTATCAGGATTCCCTCTATTAACAATTCTGCCCGAAATACTTTCTTAATCCTCACTTTTTCTAAGCGTTTAGTCCTCTTAACTGCTGCCAGATAGTTATCGTTCAGTGGCACTACAGAATGAAGCCTCAGTTCCACCAGACTCCCAAAAATAATTTAAAAAAAGTAATGTTTATATACGTATACATAAGTTTAATGTACCAAAGAAAATCTTAGGGCGCTGTTTCCGAAAAAATCGTGAAAACTGAAAAACAAAGAGAGCGATAACACGGAGGACAGAGAGGGATAATGGGGAAGATAGAGAGAGATAATGGGGAAGACAGAGAGAGATAATGGGGAAGACAGAGAGAGATAATGGGAAGATAGAGAGAGGAAAATGGGGGGAAGACAGAGCGGTGGTAATGGGAAGACAGGAGCGATAATGGGGAAGATAGAGAGGTAAGCCGGGAGATAGAGGAGATAATGGGGAAAGACAGAGAGAGATAATGGGAAGACAAAGATGATAATGGGGAGACAGAGGGCGATAATGCGGAAGACAGAGAGAGATAATAGGGAAGACAGAGAGAGATAATGGGGAAGACAAAGAGCGATAATGGGGGAGACAGAGAGAGATAATGGGGAAGACAAAGAGAGAGATAATGGGGAAGACAGAGAGAGATAATGGGGAAGACAGAGAGAGATAATGGGGAAGACAAAGAGCGATAATGCGGAAGACAGCGAGCCGATAATGCGGAAGACAGCGAGCCGATAATGCGGAAGACAGACAGAGATAATGGGGAAGACAAAGAGCGATAATGGGGAAGACAAAGAGAGCGATAATGGGGAAGACAGAGAGAGATAATGGGGAAGACAGAGAGAGATAATGGGAAGACAAAGAGCGATAACACGGAAGACAGAGAGCATAATGGGGGAAGACAAGAAGCGATAACACGGAAGAAGGAGAGAGATAATACTTGTTATTTAGGGGGAAGACAGAGAGAGATAATGGGGAAGAACAAAGAGCGATAACCGGAAAGACAGAGAGAGATATGGGAAGACAGAGAGAGATAATGGGAAGACAGAGAGAGATAAGTGGGAAGACAAGGAGCGCTAACACGGAAGACAGAGAGAGATAATGGGGAAGACAGAGAGAGATAATGGGGAAGACAGAGAGAGATAATGGGGAAGACAAAGAGCGATAACACGGAAGACAGAGAGAGATAATGGGGAAGACAGAGAGAGATAATGGGGAAGACAGAGAGAGATAATGGGGAAGAAAGAGAGAGATAATGGGGAAGACAAAGAGCGATAACACGGAAGACAGAGAGAGATAATGGGGAAGTCAGAGAGAGATAATGGGGAAGACAAAAGTTGAGAATAATCTTACCTTAACTGAACTAGTATAATATCAACATATTTTTTGAGTATGAGAGAGATAACTAGGATAGAAAGAAAGAAAGAAAGAAACTTTTATATTGTCCTGGGACAATATCCCTTAAGGACAACAGAACAAAATTTAAATTCAAATTGATTACAGTAAGTTCTGTATAAGCGAAAGTGATATAAAAGTAAAAGTAGTATAACATACACTACATTGAAATACAATTAACTAATAATAAAAAAAATAAAATAAAAAATGAAAAAATTAATTCTTTAATGAGAAGCGTTTTCTATGAAGGGCCACATTAAGAAATCGTATAATGCATTGTTAAATGAAGCGATTGTACTTTTATGAATTAAATTAAGAGGTAAAGAGTCCAGAAAAGAGAAGACTGCACAAGAAATGAATTTTTATAGGTAACTGTTCGATATGGAAAAATGTAAAATTAAGTATTAACAATTCTGGTATTCCTTAAATCTAATTGGGCCTTACTAATAAACAGATTAAATAAATATTCGGGACATTGATTTTTCAAAAGTATAAACAGAAACTTACTCAGAAAGTACTTTTTTCTATACTTGAATTCAACCAATTAAGAAAAATAAAATGAGCAGTAATATGCTCGTCTCTTCTTACATTTAAAATAAAACGAACACAAGAATTTATTGTGTTTTGTAATTTTAAGTTCAATTCAGCTGTTAAATCATTTTGCACTAACGAACAGTAATCTATATGGGGAAATATAAGTGTAGTAATTAACTGTTTTCTTAGCGAGATAGGCAGAATGTTCTTATTGTATTCAAGCTGGCACAAAGTTTTAGAAATTTTGTTAGATTTGTCACCAATGATTATTCCATGATAGAGTATTAGTAATGGTGACACCCAAACATTTAGTAAAATCTACGTAATAGAAGCCTGATTTATTGTAATTTTTAAAATAGAATTCAAGTCAATATTGTTGACATCTCTGGCACTTCCAATAATCATGGCTTTGGTTTTAGAAACATTAAACCCAATACAATATTGTTTCGCCCATTCATTAGTTGAATTAATATAGGAATTGACTTGGGCTATACCCTGTTCTAATTCAGACAATGGGCAATGAAAGTATATCTCTAAATCATCTGCATACAGACTATATTTGCAATGCTTGATAGATGAAGAAATATCATTGAGACACAGAGAGAACAGAAGAGGACCCAGAACAGAACCTTGAGGTACACCAGAATAAACTGGTTCCCATGATGAGTAATCTCCATGCCCACAGACAACTGACTGTTTTCTATTAAATAGATATGATTGAAACCATTTAAGAGTTGCATCGGAAAATTCCACTAATTCTAATTTTTTTTAGAAGAAGATTATGACTGATTCAAAAGCCTTTGTAAAATCAAACAACACTAAAATGGTTAACATGCGTTTATCAACACGAAACGAATATCGTGAATAACTTTTAGTAACACACTCTGATGCTGTGTCATCCGGATATCCTCGGTTATCGTGAGGATATCCGGATTGAAACGGATTCATGAGATTACTGTTTTCTAAGTATTCTTTAAGCTGGTGGCATACCATTTTTTCCAAAGGCTTAGAAACAGCAGATAGCAATGAAATAGGGCGCAGAACTTTTAGTGAGGATGGATGTTTAATTTTAGGAAAGGCTCGGATTAAGGAATGTTTCCATAAAGAAGGAAATGTCGAATGATTTAAGGAGAAATTGTAAATATGTAATAGAGGAGGAATGATGACAGGCATGGATTTTTCCAGCAAATTTATTGAAATGTGTAAGTCTTCTTTATGCGTTCTGATAAAGGCTCTTCTCAGCTTGTCTCGCTCACGCATTAAATTCCGTATATTATCTAAAAACCAAGGAGCTGGTGGACATTTTATTGGAACAGATCGCAAAGGAGCATGTTTATTCATTGTGTCTATGATATAACTGTTGAACATTTGTATTTTATCATCAATAGATGTAGAATTATACAGATCAGACCACTCACAATTCTGTAAGTTATCTATGTAATTATCGGCAGAAAATTGTTTAAAATCTCTAATCACGATGTTTTTACAACTTGTACGCGGAACTTTAAAAGAATATTTAATGTGAATTAGATCGTGATTGGATAGAAATGGAACTGGATGTTGACAATGTTTCAGAACTATATTGCAGTATAGAACCTCTACTATAAAAAGATCAAGCCAGGTATGTGGCAGTATGATGGGTAGAATAGAGAGAGATACAGTGAGAGAAAAGTGACTACAGATACAGACAGACAGATAGAATGGCCGACAGAAAGAGAACACGCACACACACATTCACTAAATACATATTTTCCTTGTGAAAGAGTCCCCCCCACTTTTTCTTTGCTGGTGTAATTAAATTTTTAAAATTTGACATGATCGCTTTACTTGCTGCTACAGCTACATGAGGGAGCTCCTATAGCTACATGAGAGAGCAAATGGAAGTGGAGGACTATTAATAACTATTTTTTGAAGATCACTATGTTGAACTTCCGCCATTATTTAGCACAACTAACAGTTCATCAAACACCAATAATATAAATAATAAAGTGCTAAGAGGATGCTCCGTTATATCGAGTGAATCTGTTAATTACTTCTCTGGGCACAGGTTAATTAATAAGTTTATTTATAAACAATGTTGTCCTTTGTGGCAATATTACAGAACCACATGAGATCGTCTATTAACATGTGGCGGTAAATAGTAAATACAACAATATGAGTGCACAGGCCGACAATGCAATCTGTCTGCACTCACATATCATGTTCAATTATTTAAACAAACATAGATGTACACTAATATAAAACAATCTGTGGCATGAATATTATGAAACAATAAACACATTCTATATAATATTGTAACTGAACTACTATAATATCAACACATTTTTTCTAAATTTATAGAATTTGTCATTAAAACAATCCAAGTTTGCTATTTCTCTTGTCTGTCATTATCGCTATTCATAGCTGCAAAATAACTGCAATAATCTGCACAGGAAGGGACATGGAATTACTGGTTTAACGGGATTTATAGCTACCTACATAAAAATTAACTAATTGTAGATAAGGCAATTAAAAAAGTAAATTTATGTCAAATGTATGTATGTATGTTCTTCGTTTAGCGATATGCTTGCGAACGTTCAGATCAAGCTTCTGAACACAACTAACTCAATCACATTCTATACTCATAGGAAAATGTAGTTCATTTGAGAAAAAGTTGGTGCATTACATACCAGGCTTAATGCCCCTTCACATTCACTGTTATAGCTGAGTGGAGCTCAATGGACTAGCAGTACGGAAATCCCGGGTTCGAATTCAGCAATGTTATAAGACTGATTTTTTCGCCCTCGGAACCTCTACAGCTCAGCAGAAGGTTGTGCACGAGAGGTCTCCGAACTTTGGGGTAGCTATATGGGGCCGGAGGGGTAGCGCCTGTCCACAGACGAAAAACAAAATACTTATTCATTCCACATCATTATCAGTTTTGGCCTGTAAATCAAACCGTCAAAAATGGCGAATATTCTGAGCAATCAACTAAAATTTAAGATGCCTATTTAGTAAAAATATTCAGGTGGATCCTTCAACACAGGAAATATGGAGTTAAAATAATGTTCAATCAACATTATGGTAAAATTATATTAAAGTTAAAAATGGGTGGAAAGTTGAACATGTTATGTAGAATATCTTCAATTTTACACACATTTTTACCATTCAAGGTGGAAATATTTGGAAATATTGCGATCGCATCAAATTTTGGAATTTGGGTTTTCCCCCCAAAAAACACCTCCTTGATTCACGGAGTGATTTTCACAATTAGTCCGTGTTTGTATGTATGTGAACAGCCCAGATCAAACACGAAAATTCGCAAAAGTTATCTTGTTTTTCGTTCAGGTATCACCAGCATCCGATAGCATTCCAATTTACTGACTAGACTTATCAGTTTTTTGCAGTTTTTCTCGTAAACGGTCATAAATTTTCTTCAATTTCTTTTCTTTAATTGTTATATATTACAGACTTGTAGTTCTACCACTTTTATTTGAAATAGTTTTCTGAGGAACTTATTTTAGAGGATTTCTAGGGAAGATGTGCCGTAGACTGCCTGCTGAAGGGTATCGCTTCCATACCATATAATGTTATTCACAATTAAATATGTTGATCAGATTACAAGTTTGAAAAAAATCGGTTGATCAGAAGTGCGAATTTCTTATTTTTTTAGTTCCCCAGGATTTTGTGGAAAACGACACCATTAAACTCTTTAAACTTGAAACTTGAAATTTGGTATACTAACTATTCATACAAAAACCCGTCATTTCCGAGTTCATTTTCCAAAAATAATCCTTTTTTGAAGTTTTAGGAAGGGGGTGACAGATTTCCAAAAATGCTTTCTACACTGCTATTTTAGTAAATATATAAATATGTGTATGTGTGTGTGAAAACAAAATTCCTAAAAACCGAAAAGTCACAGTGTTGGTTTAGCAATCGAATCAACACTATCCTGAAGCAGCCAATTGCAATATGGGAGAAACCTCGGTACCACCAAAGCACCTAACACGAAGATTTTGATAACATGAACGGGAAGTGCGACTTTTTAAATTTTTCTTCAGTTTTCTAAAATTTTTTCGAAAAAGACTCAAAGATTTTCTTTGTAAACTCCGTGCATAGTGTGCGCACACAAACAGCTATCACGATATTTGAAACTTTTTCGAGGAAAATTTACTTCTGAACGGGTGGAGTAACATTAAACTTTTCTCTAAAACACCATTTCAGTGCAATGTATGTTTAGCAACAGAATGTTAAGACACTTCCGACCACGTTAATACAATATTGCATTGCTAGAATTCCAAGTTTGAAGGAGAACGGCCAACCGGAGCAGCGACAGAATAGGTTTCTGAGACCTTAGGAGGTAGCTAGGAAACGGCTCAAAGGATTTTCTTTAAACTAGAAATGCTAATTGAATCCTAACACCTGTCTCTTTTAATTGAAAAAAAAGAAAAAATGACTTCAAGGGGTCTGGAGATATAGGCTGAAGTCAAAATTGGTACTAGAGTCACTACGTCCCATTATATCAAGTTTCTAATAATATAATTTAGCTGTTAAATTTAGTTCCCTATGAAATATGGCCAGCTGGTACAGGTTGTACCGCGCCCAAACTGAGCGGGTCAGAATCTGCAGCTGGTGTTAGCTGATTTAGTACTGCCGACAGTGACAATGCTGGGTAAAGGGGGGAAGATAATGTGGACAAGATGAGCACGTTCACCGCTCAAATAGTTGTGCACTAATAAATTTAACCTGTTGAGGTCAGCAACTATACATATATATAGAGAGAGAGAGAGAGAAAGAGCGTTTTATATATATATATACACTATGGTGATGTGACATTCAGCATGCCACTGTACATGCAATATGACTAGGAATAAAAAAAATTCATTTTCATGACGACATACAACGTAGTAGAGCACAGATAATTTATTTATATGATAATGATACAAATAAACAATAAAGGCTCGAAGGGGAAAGTAAGGGGTAAACTAAAATTAGGGAAAAGTGGGTAAATTGGTTAAAATGGTACTGGAGTAATGGGTAAGTTGTATAGTTACGGACCGGAGATCGAGAAATATAAGTATTGTAGAGGATCAGTTAGATAACGGCCCAACTATCACATACTATCAGCTGAAATATTTCTGTCAAACATCTTGCCAACAAGTTTGCCAATCGGATGCTGAGGTGTGCAGACAGTGTAGTAAACGAAATGTATGACGTGCCTTCCCATCTGAGGTCACCCTCCACTCGCCCCCCTAATTGTTTACTAGCGCTCCCTCTATTAGAACTGTATCATTCCACTCCCACACTAAATTTATTGCAATGCCGGTTAAGACAACTGAAATAGCTAATTATTCTCACTGTTTTAAAATTTACTGCCAATAATGTGCACAATCAAAACTAGGTTGCCGAAAAGCAACCTCCCTACTGGTTGCCACTTCTTTTTCTCACTTCTTCTATTATTAGTACCAATCTGTTATATTACTATTATAGTGCCTAATTTAACACAATCACATCAATTGTGAAATGGTGACTCTCCCGCTGCCCTCTAAATGACAGATGTTCTTAAAAGTTTGTATTTTTACGTTAGTTATCACTAATGTTAGAAATTGGTAACAAGTTTTAAAAGTCCATGACTAGTATATAACTGGTGATAATTAATGATCATTCATTTACAGGTCTGTACGGCTTACTGAAACTCCACACACCCCTATCTCTATTATATATAGATATAGAGACAAAATAAATACTCTGGTGTGAAACCCTCACAAGACTTTCTCTTACCCCAATTAACACAGTTATACAGTCTGTAGTTTTTCCAACTCTAATATATAACGCTTCTTATTATTATAATTTATTTGTTTAATTACTCTACATAATTAGTTCGATTCCTTTTGTTTGTGTTGTTGCGAGAAACTAGATTCTGATTGAATTAGCTCTTGCGTAGATTTCCACCTTAATAGTATTATTTTAGTACTTTGTACAATGTGTCACATACATAAAATTAATACAATGTATAGCAAAAACTCCAGGTCAAAGAAGAGTTTTTTAACCGAAAATGTAACTTTCTTTGAGTAATTTTTGTGGGTGTTTGACATCATTTATATTTTGTTCTATTAGTATGAACGGCCAAATACAAAATAGCGGACCTTGCATTTCTTTTTTGCTTTCTTTTTCAACAATAGAATGAAAATGCTGAATTTTTTCATTATAGCTCTCATTAATTATATATAACGGCAAATATTGTGTTAGAAATCAACTGATTTTTTTGCCTTTTTTTTTTATAAAAAATTCGATTGCACAATTTGATAATTATGAAACTACCTACTGAGGGAAAATGAGTAAAAAAAATTCTAAACTAGATTTATCAGAGAAATAATTAGGTATAAATAATTAACCAATCACAGTGTAGAAGTGAAGATGTTAAATGTGCGCGTGGTTCAGAACATAATCATAAATTTCAGATTGGCCTAGCATACACTGTCACACCTTCACTTCTACACTGTGATTGGTTAAATATTTACAGCTAATTATTTCTGTGAAAAATCTAGTTTATAGTTTACTAATTTTCCCTTCATAGGTATTTTATAATTATAAAACTGTGCAATATTATGAAAAAATGAAAAAAAAAAACGATTTTCAACATAATATTTACTGTTTTATATAATTAATGTGAGCTATAAATACAAAACTCGGAGTTTTCATTCCACTGTTGAAGAAGAACGCAAAACAAAATTAGGCGGAAACACTAGATCCGCCATTTTGTATTTAGCCGTTTATATTATTGGAAAAAAAATAAAACTGATGTTAAACACCCACAACAATTTCTCAAAGAAATTCACAATTTTCGGTTAAAAAAATTTTCTTTGACCTGGAGTTTGTAGCTGTTCATTATATTAATTTTATGTATATGGTGCAATCCACCAAGTATTGTAAGAGTACTTTAAAGATGGAAATCTAAACAAGAGCTAATTCAATCAAAATCTAGTTTCTCGCAACAACATAAAAAAAGGAATCGAACTAATTATTAGTGCAATTAAACAAACAAATTATAGAAAGTAGAAGCGCTATATATATTGGAGTTCGAAAATCTAGAGACATTGCAGAAATCCAATTATTGGTTAGAAAAAGAAATAGGATGTGGAAATATACTGACTTTTTTGAGAAAACCATACACTCCCCCTCCCCCACTCAAAACTTCTTTAAAAGAACTTTCTTAGGAAAAGTTCACAGAAGTGATAGAGGTCTCTGTATTCATAGTTAAAGTTCCAAATTTATAGAAATCCAGAAGTCGGTGTAAACGCAGAAAAATGAAAAACTATCAGTACTTTCGGTCAACCAATATTCTTCAAACTCGGAATATCGGCAACATATTTAATTCTAATTAATATTATTTAGGTGACAGAATTGTGTAATAATTGAAATAGCACGTTATTCGTAAACATAACCCCACCAATCCTCCAAAAGTGCCCTTATACCAATTTTCCCTTGGAAACGTTTCAAATGAAAATTCTTTTAATATATGTACTTAATATTTCATGTTTAAAGAAAGTCGTTGGAGCCATTTTTGAGACAATCGCAAAAAAGTAAAAAAACTAACTAGTAAAGCGGTACTTCCGGTTGAGGAATTCTGACAGATAACATACTGTCAGACCCCATGCTGATACCTAAACGGAATATCTATCAGGTTTCAACTTTCTACGATTTTTCGTTTGCGCTTGCTGTATCAACACACACACAAACACACACACACACACACACACACCATTTGCTAAAAACCACTTTTTTGTCGTCAGGGGATCTCAAAACGGATGTTTCCGGTGAAAACTCGATATCGAAAATATGACACGATTACAATACTTCCTCTTAATAGGAATAAGAAAAAGTAAAAATCGTATCAGTTCACTTCCTGTAAACATCCAATTTAACAATGCAGTTAATGGGAATAATCTCTTCACAACTAGCTAAACCTAGTTATATTATTTAGATGACAGAATTGTGTGATAAACTGAAATTGCACTTTGGAGGAAAACTTATCCCCACACCTCCCCCAAAAGTCCCCTAAAATGAACTTTCCCGGAGAAATATTTCAAATAAAAGATGTAGCTCTTTGTATGTGCACTAGATATATAAAGTTTAAGGAAAATGGAGGAAAGCCGTTTTCGAAAAAATCACAAAAACTGAAAAAAAAAATTCAGTAAAGTGGTACTTCCGGTTGAACGATTTTTATGAAAAGCTTATTCTCACCTCTCCTGGCAGCACTTTAAGAAATATTAAGTTTGAACATTCTGCGATTATTCGTTTTTGAG
>JAAEAF010014546.1:0-134496 GCA_011037195.1 Triatoma infestans
AGGAGTTGAGTCGAACTCCTGACCTCGCATCCGTATGTCCAGAGGGGCTTTATAATACTGTTGTTGTAAATAAGACTTTTGTTTTCAAGGGAAAGTTCAGAGCGTCGGTCAAGTAGTCTCGAGAGAAGTTTCTAATGTCTGTTTTGTTCAAGTCTTTTTAATCTTGTATGCGGATTTCAAGTGATTCTTTTGTATAGATAAGGTTCTAAATATCGGACTTCGTCGACTGTCGGTATTGTGGTCCCATATAGGAGGGCAGCGCGGGAGAGTAGCGCGACGGAGGGTGAAGGATACACATTTGCTTTTAGTGGGATTGACCTTTATTGTCCATCTGATGTATTCTCAGTCTTGTAGTGCGCAGGATGCGGAAATAGGATCGGGATTTGGAGCAATAACACATGTGTCATCAGCGTAGGAATAAAGGGTTGGTTTTGAGTGGGAAAGGATATCATATTTTTTTTAAGTTCATATTTCACACTGGTTTTCTACATCCAATAATACTAAACTATCGTACTATATAGTCAAGTCACTAGCGATTGTGCAAGAAATATAAATTCTAGTGTTTAAAAATGCAATTTTACATTCCCTCAAATAAATAGCCTAGCTCTTACTAAAAGCAGAAAGTGAGATCTTGATTATATTGATAGTTTTACAATTAAAATAACAGTTTTCAGTCTTACATAGGAAAAATAATAGAAAATATTCCTTAATCTTCAGTACTACTATGAGTTTTGAACCAATCATTTTTGAATCCATATTTGCAAAAAGCTACATTTTAACTTATTCATTTAGAAATCCCGCCTCGCCAAAAACCACCCCGCTGGGAAAACCTGTTCTTTTTTGCGCTGGTCCTAATTATATATATTTATGAATTTTATATGTTAAAATAACAAATATCTTCCTTGAAAATAGCGTGTTAGTTACAGTCATTAAATATAATACTTACATTATGTTTATAACTGATATTAATATTTTACAACACGCCAGGCAATTATGCCATATTAATTGCATTTTATAATCAATATTACAGGTTAAGCGTATTATAATTATTACCTTTTATAATATATATTTGAAAAGCTTCTTTTCATCGCCTGCCTTTGAGCCTGAATTATATTTTTCATTTTCTAATATCTTGCGATGTATGTAATTATTCTTTCTTTTTCTATATTATCTTACTACGTTATTTATAATATAAACACTAGGGTAAAGCTAGGAGAGATGACCGGGATAGGAGAGAAGATCCAGGCTTCGCTTCTCTTGTTTGCCACTACGTGGCTTCATGGAAGTTAGTCCAGGAGTAGAGAGATCAGAAGCGAACGTATTGCAAAATTCTTCAGTTATTTTGTGTGTTCTTCTGTGTTCTACGCATCAGAGCTATATCTGGTGAATACCTGAATTTTCATAACGCTTAGTAGATGTTTTTTCTTTTTTATATACTATATTAATTGCAATTGAAATGAATGATTTCTTGCTGACGTTAAAGTTGGACTCGTAGACATAGTGTTTACCAAGTTTCATGTCGATCATCCATGTTACCTTCACAGAGGAGAGGTCTCCTACCTATGGTGCGTCATCTATCCTACCATAGTAGGAGGAGAGACGGCCAAATGTAG
Organism: Triatoma infestans; assembly: GCA_011037195.1. Taxonomy (NCBI): domain Eukaryota; kingdom Metazoa; phylum Arthropoda; class Insecta; order Hemiptera; family Reduviidae; genus Triatoma; species Triatoma infestans. The sequence goes on from JAAEAF010014546.1 coordinate 1,614, forward strand.
TGTATTTGTATTTTGTTTCTGGAATATACGAGAATGTCTTTATTTTGAAAAATGGCATTTTTTTTGTAGATAATAGTAGATGACATATGTTTTATAGGCATTATCTCTTTAATATATCTCCTATATTTTGATACAGGGCATAACTTTGAAATATGCGTCATCTCTCCTAGCTTTACCCTATATAAAATACTTTAACAATATATGCTTACAAGAAATGTGTATGTTTATGTGGTAATTATTAATTTCTCTCACGGTTTTTATATCTAGAATGGTGCTACAAGCATTATACGTTTTAGTTAATAGCTACCATAGAATGTTTACGGTTCCTCTCAGAGGTTTGTTTATCATTCAGTATTCGATAATTTTTATAATCAAATTAAAAATAAAAAACTTGGGATTTCCTTTTACTCTAGAGGATTAAAATTTTCATTTTAATCAATAGAAGTTTTATTTTTAATTATCCTTTTTGCCATTTGCCAAAACTTTTTTTTTTTGGCATAATTTATTTCAAGTCTTCGTTTTGTTCACAGAATCCTTACAGGGTTTTTAAAGTCATGCTTATAGCTTGATTTATATATCACCATCTCGCGCAATTAATTAAAAATTATGTTAAAAAATATTATTGCTTTATAAAATCAATAACTGGGTCATTTGTAAGAAAACCAAATTTATTTTTCCTTGTTTGCTTAGTGTTGGAAACAAAGGGGAAGGAAAGAAATCTAATTCTAGCAGCAGTAATTATTAGGAAATTGTGAGACAAGTTGACAAAAACAGATTGCGGAAAAATATTCAAAAAGTTCATAAAGGAAAGGCATGCGTATTATTTCATAGATATTATTAAATAGAAGAATGGGATAATGAAAGTAGTTCAATCACTGTATACCTCTGCATTGTTTGAAGTTTAATAAATTATTGTCGCTCAGTGATAATTAAAGAGAGAGCTGATAAAATAAATATGAAGGAGCGGTATTGTTTGTTAATTCCTAAATTTGAGATAATATGACCTTTAAGGAAAAAACAAATTTAAATAAAATTAATTAATAATATATTTTTAGCTGAGTTTAATTTTACCATGCGATGCACATTAACTGAAGCAAGGTAAATATACTTATTGCTTTGCGAATTTTCTGAAAAAAGGCCCAACGTCCAGGCTGTAGCGCGTTTCTGATATAGCAGCAAGTTCCTTAGTAATATTTCCATCATTCTCAGGCAACTATTTGAACTTTTCCTCACATAAGCTGAACCCAGGCTTTTCGCGTAAAAGCCAAAAACTCTAGTCCGTCCATTTTCTGCCGGCAGATGTTTGCCAACCATTAATTTCAAAATAATATATGCTAATTCTATATGTGATTAGTTCTGTATGAACTATGTTGCCATATATCACACTGAACAGCTCTGGGAAAGCCTTCTCGAACCCACCACCACTATTTTCCATGTTCCAACAGAAAAAAAACTAATTTTTTGTTGGTTGTCCTCGAAGTTTAAACTTCTAATTCCTAAGTTTCAAATTAATTCCACAATAAACTGAAAATTTTTTATTTTCAAACTAAATATATTCCACTTCAGAAAACTTTAATAAAAAATTACTATTTGGTTAATGTTCCCATTTTATTATCTTATCCACTAATGAAAAGCAAACAGTAAATTCTTGAAACTCAGCAAAACCAAATTCATTACTAATGACCTCTGATGAAGGGTGTGGTACATGACCCAATGCAGCCACACCCCAACGCTATCTAGGGTGGGACACAGCAACAAATATTACCTTAAAATAATTCATGAGATTAAATCGAACTTCCTGAAAGTGTTGGGATTATTTGCTTAAGAACCAATGTTGTCTTCACCTTATTTATAGTGTGGCTTTGGGCATTAATTAAAATTTCACTTAAAAAATTGTTGGATATATTCGTAGTCAATTTGGATATTATAAATATACAAGATTAAATTATAATATCAATAAGTGATGCCTTTTATTGAAGCCTTTTCTAAGCTTCTTATATTTTCGTTGTAAGTTATTTTCGTATCTTTTTTTTTTTTTTGGCATTGGGTATATTACCCACTACTATTTTAAACAGATGTATTTTTTCTTTACAATTTTAAATTGCTTTTTCTTATAAACTGTCTAATGCTTTGTAAATGTCAGTTATATTGTGTACTATTAAATAGAAATTAAATGGAAAGTCCAGTATGTTGTGTAATTGATCAAATAGTAGTTTTCTCTGACTATTGTACTTTGAACACGTCATAATCACATGCTGGATGTCGTTTCAGTTCTTCTTTTCTTTATTCTGTTTAAGTATTTCCTACATAGCGCATGACCTGACCGCAATCTACTCATTATTCTCACTACCTTTCTACTTATGTCGATCGGCTGAAATCATGGCAGTTTTCCTACATCTGGATTAGATTGCTTGTAAATTAACCCATTACTGGATGCTAATGTATTCCAGCTTGCCAGTTATCTGTTATCAATTTCCTTATTAATATTTTTAAATCACTGTGCGGGACTATAATAATTAGATGACATATTTTCTTCGCTGGCCTCTCTAGCCACTTCCATTTTCGCTGATGCCCACATATCCTTTCAACCAGATTACCTTCACTATTTTATTTTCATCCACTAAATCATTTACTTGCTTTTTACTGTTTCGTATTTTAATATGGGGTCATTTGAACTGTATCCTGGATTGGTTAATTTATCTACTGTAGTTTTATAGTCGGTGGATATTGCAAACTTTGAACGAGGTAATGTCTTCCCATACTTTAGGGCTTCTAAAATTGCTATTGACTCAGCTGTGTAATTAGAAGAAGGTTGTAATAATTTATTTTTTTTTATTTGTATTCGTATTGGGTATATAAAAGGCAGCCCCTGTATGAGAACCTGTTTTCGAACTGTCAGTATATATAGTGTAAAATTCAGGGTGCCTTTCTTGTGCATCTGAGTTAAACAGAGCATTATAATGGATGTGCTAGGTGGGAAGAATTGTCTGGTTGATGAAATGAGATTGACTTTATTAACACTGGTTAACTAATGTATTAATTAAGAGACACAGACTGCCTAGACTTTACAATAGAGAAATGTTTAAGGTAGAGTGGTAAATGGGTAATGACACGTAGTCATTTGATGTATCAAACTGTCCTCAACTGTATCGAACTGTGTTTTCATGGACTGCCCGTCGCTATATTTACACAGTTTCTCCCACTCCATTCCGAGAGAGTCCTTGGGTTTGTTTCTCTTCTTTTATTGTCTTTGGTTGCTGATCTCTCTTTGGCTGCTGTTACAGCAATTATCAGGGTCGGAACGTTGTAATTCGTATCGTTGAAGTAACTGGGAATTGTCATATTACAAAATAAAAAAAATCTAGTTTCACACATTCAAACGATTTTCACTAATGGAACAAATTTCCTTTAATCTTGCAATATTTACATATCTTCAAGTTCAGCTTGCATGATATTATAAAAATAATGTGGATTATAATTATTAACCTGATAGCACCCTTGGTTCTCAACTCCTGATATAGTCTTTCTAATAGCTGTTCAAATATAAAACTAAATCACAGATCCCCTGGAAGAGCCCTAAAATAATTTTTCCAGAACACAGTTTCTAATAAAAGTTATAGGGTTTATATCTGTGCAATGAGTATTCCAAGTTTAAAGAAAAATCCAAGGTTAAAGCAGTTTTCGAGAAAAATCCCCCCCCCCCCGAAACTTAGAAGCTTGTTTTGTAAAGTCGCACTTCCGGTTAGCTGATTTTCTTCAAATTTGGCACAAAATGTGCTAAAATAGAGAGAAGTTCTTGTAGGTTAGTTCCCCCCCCTGAGAACCGCCCATGAAATCAATATTCTTAGAAAAAAGGCGCTTCAAAAATAAAAGTGATAGGTATATATGTGTTTAGATAGTTGACGAAAGAAAAATCATTAGAGCTAATTTCGGAAAAAAAATATCGCAATAAATAAAACATACGGTAAAGTTTTGAAACTTTTGATGATGGTAAGCTTACCTATATAGAATAACAAATAAGAGCTTTCTGCGATTTTTTGGTTCTTTAGTTATTTTGTTACACACTCAGGCAGGACATTTGTTAAAAACATTATTTGATTTCGGACTCAGAAATTTTTTCCAATTTAAAAAATTTTTTTTTTTTTGGCCTCACAAAAAACCTCAGATTGTCTTCAAATAGAATTTAGTTTTGAAAAGCTTACAGGAATGCAGTATATTATTTCTGTACTAAGGAGAAAGTGAAATATTATCGAAAAATGTGGGTGGGTCCGTAATTCTGGATAACGTCCGATATTTTATCCGCCGTAGCATGCATATTAGTTTTGTTTCTGGCCGGTTTCGGATTTTCATTCATAGTCAAAGCAAATTCACCAAGTTCATGTAGAGAGTTCACATCAACGAAATGTTTCTGTAGACCCACACTTGTTGGGTATATATATGTGGGAAGGTAATAAGTTTATGTTACTATGTTTATCATGAAATACACAAACCATAACCTTATAACCTTCCCACATATATACAACCAACAAGTGTGAGTCTACAGAAACATTTCGTTGAAGTGAAGTGGGAAGGTTATAAGGTATGTTACTATGTTTGTCATGAAACATACAAACCATAACCTTATAACCTTCCACATATATACAACCAACAAGTGTGAGTATACAGAAACATATTTACGTTGAAAGAAGTGGGGAAGGGTTATAGGTATGTACTATGTTTGGTCATGATAAAAACACACAAACCAACCCTTATTAAGCTTTGCCACATATATACAAGCCAACAATTGTGAGTATAAGAAACCTGTCGTTGAAATGAAGTGCGGAAGGTTTATAAGGTCTGTTACCTATGTTTGTCATGAACATACACCCCATAACTTATAAACCTTCCCAACATGTACCCAAACCCAACAAGTGTGAGTCTACAGAAACATTTCGTTGAAGTGAAGTGGGAAGGTTATAAGGTATGTTACTATGTTTGCCATGAAACACACAAACCATAACCTTATAAGCTTTCCACATATATACAACCAACAATTGTGAGTCTACAGAAACATTTCGTTGAAGTGAAATCTATACACAAACTTGGTGAATTTGCTCTGACGATGGATGAAAATCCGAAACCGGTCAGGAATAAAAACAATATGCATGCTACGACGGATAAAATACCGGATGAAATATTATTATTTGTTTAAATATTTTTAAGTTCTATAGTTAAATACTGGTCCCCTTCATGCATATTATATTTCAATATAATGTGAAAAATATTTAGAAAAACAATATAAAATAATAATAATAATAATAATAATAATAATAATAATAATAATAATAAAAATATAATAAATAAATAATAATAAAGTAAAAATATAATAAAAAATAATAATTTTTTTTATCTTTTTATTTGAAATTTACAACTGTATAACATAATGTACAACAAGTAAATATGTAAAAAAAAAAAAATAATAAAAATAAAAATATTAATAGAATATAAAATATTTTTAAAAAACAAAAACATTATTCAACAAACAAACAAAATATTCAGCAACATTATTTTATAAAAATTTTGGACTCATTAAAATATCATTAATAAATTATCTCCCTTTTAAATGAACATTTCATTAAATAATTAATTAATAAATTATATGGATCCGCAACAACTTAGAATACAATGAGCTTATCTCCGGGCAGCTTTATAAAATTTATTTTTATTTATCTTCACCCAGATAAATTTCTCTCTTTCTTATTAAATTAACATAAAATATAAATATAAAGGTCTGATATTAATTAATGCAAATTTATTATATATGCTGTGCCCTATTTATCACTGTTTTTTTTTTTTTTTTTTTTTTTTTACCAATGAAATTTATGTAATAATAATACTTATTATTATACTATGTTAATATATTTCACCTACTTGAGCTTTCTATACACTAGGGATGTAATAATAAAAAAAACTTTGTTTCTTAGCAGTTACTTAAAAATATGTACAAGGATGACAAGAAAAACATTAAGATGTAAAAAACTTTAATGATAACATAAATTTCAGAAATTTTAGAACTCTTATGAATATAAATTACTAACTTTATTTAATTAAAATTAAAACTTTCTCTTCTAAATATTTTCATAAATTTTCTATGAGGAATCTGTTAAGCTATCACATTTAAACTCTCTAAGCCTATCTAAGCATCCTGGATTAATGATCGAGATATATATTTTGTCCGGTCAAGGTGGCAATAATTTTATTCCTCCTAAGATACGAAACGAATAGAAAATGTAGGAAAAAAATGAAAAAAAAAAAAACAACAGACTAAGACAGCTAAACATTTAATATAGAGATTTGGTAATTGAGGAGAAATAATTTAAAAAAAAAAAAAAAATCAGATATTCTGTAAAGTTATAATGGTGAAATTGCAAGTGCAATTAGAGATGAAAGTTTTATCTATTCTGACATGACTTTAGAGTACTACAGAAACTTTAAGAATTCAATGGGGCAAATGAAGAGGAAATTAGCTATGGAAATGACATTGATGGTGATTGGTTTATATAGTAAAGTTAATGAGCTTCCTTTTTACACGAAAGTTTGATCTATGCTGGTATTTCAACAATCTGTTTGTACGCTAGATATCTTCTGGAAAAAGTTTTGTTAAAAACAATACAAGGATAGCAGCAGATAATGTTATACTACAGTTACATACACACTCCATACAACTATGGGGAGAAATGAGTGGACTACTAGATATTACTTTAAGATTCTTAATGTTCCTGTGGGATAACTAAGCCGAACAACTCGAATAAAAACTTAATTTCAAGTTCACAATCCTTATAACCCAATATTAATCTAAAATTGATTTCGCTTGCCTAAAAAAAAAAAAAAAAAATTATTCTGGAAACTGTCATCAAAAAAATCTGATCTCTCATCTCACACGTTTATTTCGGTTATTTTTACGACAATTTAACATAGTTTGTTTAATTTATTTATTTATTTATACGATTATTACTTAGCTACAAATTTCACTAATTATCGAAAATTTATAATATTAAAGTTGGAACTTGCGGGGGGAAATTTTTCTTTAAACTTGGGATTTTGGTGACAATATTAGATTTACTACATTTATATTTACATAGATTTCAGGGTGTGAAACTTACGGTCCACACTTTTTGGTGGCCTGCAACGCCTTCAAATAAAATGAAAAATAATCGGCTAATAATTACACTTGAGATTTTTAGAGCGCCCCTATTGTCTTTGTTTATTTATATTTACAATTAGTCGTGGATTCTTTTCGACAAGTTTTATATAAAAATTGACTTGGTTGAAACCCATTTAAAAAAAATAAAAGTTTGATTAATTTTCGTAAAAATGAGCAGTTGAAAACATAAAATCAAACTTGTGCTTTTTCATAAAATCTCTTGTGATATTCGTAATTTGATAAAATTGAAGCAATCATAAAAGAACCTGATAAGTGTGTATTAGGATAAATTTAAGATTTCAAAAGTTACAAGAAATGTTTTCTGTTTTCATGATATCTTTTTCATTTGAAACGTAAGCAGAAAAAATCTTTTTTATTTAGTGGAAAAATATCCAGCAATAAAAAAATGTTTGCTACAAAAAATTTTACACTACTTCAAAATGTAAACAATTTGTTTGGTATATGAAAATAAACAAAACAATATTTCCGTTTTGCTAAACAATATATTTCCATCATCAGATGATAAAAGATTGTTTGATCACAATTTTTTAAATCCAAATATTGAAAAATTTGTTGATAGCAAACGCTGGCAAAAGTGCTCTGAAAAAAAAAAAGATTAATTTTATATATAAAAAATTCTTTCAAAGAAATTGATTGTTTTTATAAACATTATGTTCTATTGATGTATTAAAATGTTTATGTTTTTTGCGTAATTGTAAGGGTGTTGTGAGGAGATGTTGGTTGTTGATGATGAAAGATAAACACCTTAAGATTGGTTTAAGATATATAATTGATATGTGTATATATATAACTGACTGCCAGGGACTTTACACTTTAGAATTTAGAAACTGAACTGACAGACTGACGTGGCTAAATGATATGTACGGAGTGTGAATCAACAGAATGATGTCTAATGTGTAAGACTGAATTGAACAGAATTCATCTTGACTGTCTCTCTCTCTCTCATATATATATATTATATATCCACTAGCCGAACCTCTCCTCTCTGTGCGAGAGGGCTGTTCCTCTCCGCTAGAGTGGATGAGTGGTGGGGGTTCACTACCCCTACAGTAATTGTTTTTAATTCATCAATCCTCAATATATATTTATATCAAGATATTTAAAATATTTTGAAACTTTTGGACATTTCTGATATGGGCCGCGTAAATTTGAATGGTCATCAAATGGCCCCGTAGCTTATTACTTGAGTTTGACACCTCTGACATAGACGATAGTATAATATATAGAAATGACCCTACAAGAAAGCCTAACGTCAATTCACCTCTAGAACACCTTTTTTAAATGAATTTTCTGGGAACAAATAAATGTTGTACCTCTTTTCAAGATTAGTCGATATACCATATTTTCAGAAAATCTTTGGAGCCTTTACAAGAAAATTGCAATAATCTAAAACATCTATTCAGTGAAGTGCTACATCTAGTCGACTGATTTTGACCAAAACTTAGTCAGTAGTAAAAGCTGTAAGAGAAATTAAAAAATTTAATAAATGCGCTGTCTTATATACGAGCTTTTCGAAATCAAATGTTTATTTTATATCACTAATTTTTAACAGATATTAAATTATTGAATGGAAATTTTTCATGAACTTTTCAAGATTCCAGAGAAGAAGACTGGAATAAAGGTGAGCGCGTTTAAGGCCTTTAAGACATCCTCCAATACATTAAAATAGATAGATAAACATTCTATACCTATAGGTTATGCGGGTTTAGTATGACACTTTATATTATAAAAATCCAATAAAATCTTAAAAGTGGAACGTAGTTTTGCATAACCTAGGGCGGTAACAGTCGTTCAGCAGTATCTACTTTGTCCGTCATTAATACGGCACTAGTATGGTCTCAGTTTGACAGTCTCCAATGGGATGGATTCTTCCAATAAAATTTGATTTGACTAAATTTCCATCAACTAGGTCGTTTTATAATCAATATTTCCGGTTGCACATTTGGTAAAGATTTCTAAGTAAGACATATCTCTTGTATACCAACTATTTTAAAGCACATTTAATGAAACTTAAACGTTCATTTCTCACAAACATTCTATATATATATATTTTCTGAAAAAAAAAAAAAAATTCATATAAAAATTAATTAATATTAGACAGTAAATTTATTTGGTAACGAACTTCTTGATAAATGCCATTTAGTTGCAATTTCAAATATTTTATCACTTGCATTCAACAAATAGATATAATCCTATCGATATTGTTTGTTTTTAAAATATCAAGTTCGAAAGAAATTTTTTATTAATACTTCAGAATAGCAAATTTTTACTATCAGCCAATTTTGTCAGATTTTCGAAATCAAGTTTTCACCGGACATACAATACATGTTTTGAAGACTCCTTAGTATAAAAGTGTAGAAATTGATTCTGTGTGGAGGAGTGGGGATCTGCATCACTAAAAAAATGAAAAATTGCTGAAACTAGCGATTTTGTTTAGGTATTATTACCAGGGGACGCGATCGAATGTACTCATGGGACCCTAAAACATGAGGTGAAATCTCATTTGATTTTCGCTAATTTGATAAAATCGCTATACTTCTCTTATAGAAGTAGATTAGATTAGATTAGATTGCGGAAGGCCACGCCTCATTCTACTGCGACCTACATTGAGAGGTCTATTGTGGATCCCCTGGGTTTATAGGACATCCTTCTGCTTTGCTTCCTTAATCAAGCCTAGCAAAGCTGAAAGTGGCTCCGTCATGAAGCTCATGGCTTCGGGGATTACTAGTCCCCAGTTGAAAAAACCTTGTTCTCAATCTGGCACACTCACAAAGGATGTGCACCGGGGTTTCCTCCTTGGTCCTGCAGAAACGGCACAATGCATTGTCTGCAAATAATAAATGGTGCATATGCCTATTCAGCCTGCAATGCCCTGTTCGTAGACCCACTATTAGCCTTATACCCTTCGGCTATGGCTCAGTAGGTCCTTGGTAAATTTAGGCAAATGTCTCTTAATGAACAGTTTCGCCTGCCTCTGCCCTGGCAAACTTCCCACCATCGCAGACGCTAGTCTTCTATCCATTCCTTGATAGAAGCGAGAATGAGGCTCCTGGGCAACCCGCATAAGGGCTCGGGGCCTATGAAGGTATCCTTCGAGCCCTGCTGAGCCAGGGCATCCGCCCTTTCGTTACCAAGGTCGTTACCGCATGGCCCGGCTCCCAGGCGAGTGACAGCTTATTCCGAGCACCCACCTCGGTTAGGGCAGATAGGCAGTCCCACACCATTCTTGAGACTGTTTGGTGTGAGGAAAGTGCCTTCAGGGCTGCCTGACTATCGGAGTATATGCCATTCTTCTACCCACTAACTCTTGCCTTATAATCTCCTTAGCGCAGAGTTGTAACGCCACAACTTCGGCCTGAAAGACCGTAGCGTACTTCCCTAGGCTGGCCTTAATCTTAACTTTAGGCCTGCCCCCATAGATCCCCGCTCCGACCCCAGTCGGAGTTTTAGGGCCGTCTGTATACCAGACCAAGTTACCGAGCAGAGGGGGACCCCTGTCCCATTCATCCCTGATCGGTACAACAATGTGGAAGTTCCTTTCAAAATAAAGCTTGGGAACCATCCTATCGGTAGGCATGCCAAGTACCTGGTCAGCCTTAACTTCTTCTATCAACCTCTGGTTTACAGAATCATGCCTAGAGGTGATCGGTGGCGGCCCCTGCAGGAGCCTAAAGAAGTAAGAGAAATTAAAAATATTTATAGATTGCCATAAAAAAAATTCCGTTCATTTCAAAAGTTAGGCCCGTCAGTACACTATTCTTCCGTATTGACCTGAACAAAAATGGTACTCAAATTTGTCCTGAGGTAAAATCATAATTTAATTTGCACAACTTAAGCTTCTATTTTTACCAAACCATGCAGTTGTTATTTATTTGATACTCTGAATATAACCAGACTTAAATTATTTAGTAATCAATCGAAAATTATTTTGTACTGCAAAGTTATTTTGTTAATTTATTTCTAAAGTTAATTAAATGAAAAAGTTTCTTTTAAATATCTTTAATGTATTGGTTGATTTGTAGTTGATGATTTGCTAATGAATTATACTTTGTACATATTTAAATTTATATGCTATATTCAACAATATTCGAAGATCGGAAAACTTTACTCATTAAATTGTAATGCATTTACTTAATTTTAAAAACAATGGAAAAAAATTAATTAATAATGGTTCAAAAAAAAAAAAATGAAGTAGAATTCAGCCTGAAGGAGTGTTCTGTGTAACACAATAGATCCCAGTTAAAGCTGTTGGATTCAGTTTTAATTAAACTTGGCTGAATAAAAAAAGAAAATCGTTCCCTTATCCAAAGAGACAGCCCTTCGATTTTCTTTCATTTCTTTTTTTTTTTTTTGTAATTTTCTGATTAGAAGATAGTTTCTATTTATGTATTCACTTTAAAAATACCATTAAAGATGTAGTGTTTGTATAATACACTTCACAAATCGGTAGCCTGTGGCACTCACTAATTAGATATTCACTTGGTTTAAAACATTCACCATCATTATCGAAACCACTAGGTATTTCCGAAGTCACGATTATATTTGCAACTTTAAATCGATTACAAAAAATATTCCTTGGATGATAAGCTAGTTATTCTCACCACCGTTTCAGTATTGTACCCACCACCATCTATGTAATACTAAAGGCAATCATAAATTTAGTAAAAGTACGATCTTTGAAAAAAATTGTCAATTAGTAATTGAAAGAACTTACTTTGGTGCTCGTTTTTGGCATTATTTGCACTTATTGGGTGAGTTATTTTAAAATATGTCTATATTGCTTAATGTGCCTAAGGTTCAAGAATTTCACGTCGTTTAATAATAAGCTGTTCTAAACAACATACAGTACTCTAATTTTTATTTATTTTTTCGAAAATGTCCTCCTACTTTCAATATTTTTACTTTACATGGAGCTTGATCCCACTAAGAAAGATTAACAACATAGTACTAATAATATTGTTGTCTAGCTGCATACCTAGCATCGAATGTCTCGTAAATTATATCCAAAACAACAACAGAATTATAAATAAGCCAACACAGTAGCTTAAAATACCTAGAAGTTCAAAAGTGCATGATTTTTGTGAGCGATGGCAATATATGTGTACATGAAATAGCGTTTTAAGTAAATATTATATCCATAGAGAATGGTTTAAATCCGGAAATGGAAGCAAATCCGACGAGAGTCTCTAAGAACACCGCATTCTTATAAAACTTTTAACACACATTATACATATTTTAAAGTAAAATGATGCTATGTTTTCTAAGGGAGGCAAATTTTTCAGTCCCCTTTAGCAAAGTAGGATTCACCAGATACCCGTGGCGTTTGCCGAGCCTTATCCCGGTGCTATTATTCTCTCAGTTGGACAGCGGTAATTGTACAGGATTACAGTTAAGAGTGAGAAAGAGGAAAAGCTAATCCCACTAGATGGGGAGTGTTTCTGTTGTTGTAGTTGTTGTTCCAGGGAAAACTATAGAAACCCGTTGTGGTTTTCCCACTAACTGGACTGAGATATAATGTCCAGATGGGAAGTGGACAGAGTAAGTGAGAATATAGTATGGTTTATGCTGCTGTTTTGGGAGCTATGTCCTCTTGGAAAAGTCCTAAGTAGTAACGAAGGGGTCCCTCGAGTTAGATAAATAGTCTGAGTAGCCTGCTTACTTATTAATAGCCTAGGCTGTCCCCCAAGTGGGAAATAAAAGACAATTCTGAATGTTAGTGTTTTATGCCATATTCAGTACAAATGGGAGCCCCACTGGTCTACATAACCAACATTTTGCTGCTGTTTCTATTTGTTCAAATGTCCTGCATAATTTAAGAGAAAGAAAAACAAAACACACCAATAAACAATGGCAAGTAAACAAAAATTATTGTTGAAACTATTTTGTATTCAAATAGATAATATATTCGGTTATATTCGATATAGAGAAATGGAAATTAATCAAGAATGTACTCTGCAGTTATGCATTATGTGCATTTGGCCCTGGAGCAGTTATAGCCTGCTTTCTGATCCTGACAGTCATGATATCCTGTAGAAAAATCATTGGCTTGCTGTCCGTTATACCTAAACAATATTTGGAAAATGTGGTGTAAGGTGCTGGCGATTTGTTTCTCATATATTATGTCATATTATTTTTGTATACAAACTTGTGAGCAGACTCTAAATGACTCTCTAATGAAACAAAAAAATGGCGCACTTCTGCTAGTCAATCTTTCGGGCTTAATGTAATTCAGACTTTCTGCCATTCATCCCCATTTTTGTTCATTTCTCTACAAACTTCAATATTTCCCTTCAGCTCTTCTATTGATAATTTTAGTTTTGAATAATCGGTATCACAACTATTTGTCAAGAATTGCTTCTTAAATAATTGTTCCTCGGTCGTTGTTGCGTGCGTTTATTTGACGTGACGACCAAACAAAACGTAGCGGGCTCTAATCGACCTAGTACAAACGAAATGATCAGCGAAACCCTTAGGCAAATGGTTGTTATAATTGATTAGAATAGTTTAATGGACTGTATTTCTTTATAATAACATATATACGTGTATATATATATATATATATATATATATAAATGCGCAAGTGGTATAATTAGGTTACCTATTTTATCTTCTTGTTCGCAATCGGTCAGTATGTGATACTAGGTGAAGGAAGTTAAGGGGATAGGTCAAAGGCATACGGGAAGGAACTCAGAAGACACCTTGTTCACAGCCTGTCTTTTTAGCGGGCGAAGATGTGGCTAGCGGGCGATCTCTCACGATGAGGAATTAACAACGGTTGCAAACTGAAGGCGAATATACTATTTTTACCAAACTTCAATTTTTTACTAATGTAACCCATGGCGTAAGAAAACTTGCCGCATAATGACGCTCCCCATTGTTGGAGGTGAACTGAATTTAGAAAAATTCTTTATTTAGATTATTTTTATATGATTTTAATAAATAGTCCATTTTACCATTTCTTAATACCATAAGTTATAATAAGAAGCAGAAATACATAAGAAAAAGTGAAAACAAAGGACTATGAAAGTTAAGTACAAATACAAAAATATGTCCTTGATAATAACAAAAGAGCATAGAAAAGCTTAGACAATACAATTGTTACAATAATGTAGCGAAGACCCTATTCTAAACACGAAAGATATATACCATTTAGGGCGAAAATAATATGAAAGAAATTGAATACATAAATGGAATACAGTAGCACTTATTTACTCTGCATGTGTTTACTTTCTTATAGACTGTTTTTGTTCAATCTGTATTTGAAATAAAACTAGGAATATTTCTGAGAAGTCCTTTTAATATTATTTAAAGTGATTTATATAAAATATCTTATTTCTTCTTAATGAAATCTTTTAAAAATGAATTTATTAACATTTATAGCGCTTCGCAAAATTTGAAAGGTATACCGAGCTAATATCATCTATGCAAAGTTGGTATTGAATGATTATGATTATTGATTGATCTGTGCATTAATATATTCTGTACTAAACATTAATGTTGTTGTGGTGGTTGGTTCCGCAGAGATGGAAAGCATCAGAGACATTTTCCTTGATAGCCTGCTTCATTTTGCGGTGGTCATCGACCGGTTTCGGGCGTTCGCCCATTTTCAGGATGCATTTGTCAGACATTGTGATAACTTAGACTTGCACAGAGCAAATTCAGTTTATACACTGACTGGTCTTTTTAAATGTATTTTTTTTTTTAAATACAATTAAAAAGAGCAGTCAGTGTATAAACTGAATTTGCTCTGTGCAAGTCTGTGTTATCACACTGTCTGACAAACGCATCCTGAAGATGGCGAACCACGAAACCGGTCGATGACCATAAAATGAAGCAGGCTACCACGGAAAATGTCTCTGATAAACATTAATGATTCTCAAGCATGGTCTCTTATTCCCAATCATGAATTTTCTATTCTAATAATGAATTAGTTTTTGTAGGGGTAGTGAACCCCCACCACTCATCCACACTAGCGAGTGAACTCCCACCACGCATCAGAGAGAAAGAGCCCCTCTCGAGAGAGAGGAGAGGAGAGGCCAGTTGGATATATATACGAGAGACAGAGTCAAAAAGGGATATTCTATTCACAGTCTCACACTTGAATTGTACACATCGTTTAGCCACGTCAGTCAGTCTGTTCAGTTCTTGTAGTGTAAAGTATACAGTCCTTGGCAGTCAGTCATATACATATATATCAATTATATATCTTATACCGATATTGAGGTGTTATTTATCTATCAACATCTACAACCAACATCTCCTCCTACAACCATTACATTATCCCACCGCTGCCACCAATGTAAGATTCAGTCGGCGGCTCTTGTCGGCACTATTAATGTGCCGTTAGCCAACATTCATACTTAAAACTTCATGAACAATCGTAAAAATGTGGAGTTTACACGAACTTGATGAACTAGACATAGACAATGGAAGAAATTCCGAAGCTAATAGAAGAATCAAGAAAAAGCACCTGACTAACGGAAACAATGTCAGTATCATCCAGTATTACTTATTCAACATTTCTCGAGAATAGAGAAAAAAAATAGTACTTCATTATTATATCGTTTAGATAACCCTAAATGCCTCAAAATCAGTTGGTATTAGTTTTTTGTATAAACATCTGAGCCTTCTACACCAGCCTCTTGTAAAGCAAATAATAGATGTCTATTGGGAATTAACCTCCACAAATTTCATTTGCCCTCTCAAAAACACTAATTGGTGGCTATTCAATATTACTACTACATTCGTAACTTAAAACATCGATTTTGCCAATTTACTATTTAAGATAAAAGTTCTCTCTTAAATGCCATATCAATATCTTGTTCAGTTCTGCCTCTCTTATAATTATTAAAGGATAATTAAATAGTTGTTGGGTCCGCAAAGCTGGAAAAGCATCAGAGATATTTTCCATGATAGCATGCTTCTTTTTATGGTCCGCCCATCATTAGGATGTTTTGTCAAAACAGTGTGATAACATAGACTTGCACGGAGCAAATTCAGTGTATAAACTTCAGTGTCGGCTTCTATGATAGAAAATCTAAGGATAAGGTTTCTGTACTCGAACCTTTGTTTTCCAAGTCCTGCGCCTGTGGAACCTGGAACCTGCGCTGTCACTGAGCTAATCCCTCCCCATATTATTGTTATTATGAATCCAGTTTATTTGTGCTGTAAAATTGTTTGAATTTCCAACAAAAGAATTATAAAGTTTTAATCATGCACATCCATTATTTAGCGACGGTACCACCAGAAGAATCCTTCATTTTTTTGAACTTATGTCCTGATGACATGATTAATTGTGTTGCTAGTCTCATGTTTAGTAAATATTTTCTACATGATGTAGTAATACCGTATTGACCAGAGTATTATTGGATTACATAAAGCTAAAAGTTATAAATACATTTTGATTACCAGAAATAAACTTTTCCTTGTTATTTTACCAACTTCTGCCATATCCAGTAAGAAAGTAAAACTATAAACAAGGTTAAAAGATACTGGGAAGGTAGAACAGCTTGCTTCTAAGACTGTATTTAATGCTTTCCCTCCAGCTACTGTCGTTCGGCCACTACTTTCAGTATATTCCTGGAGAAGATGGCCCCCTCCAGTTTTCTCTTTCCTTTTTCCAACGCTATCCCAAGCTACTCCTGCCTCTTAAAGAAATCGATCTATTCAGTCGGCGGCTGTTTGGAGCCATCTAGTCTAAAACTGGTTCATCTCTCTTTCTCTTCTTACAATTGTTCCCATACTTGACTGCTTCCAATGTTTTGTCACTGGACGTACCATTATAGCAAACATCTGGCAGCGAAAAGTGGAGGCGGAGAGGGTTGGTATAAGGGCAGAACAAACTCCCTTTCTCTTTAGATGAAATCAAAAGAAGAGAACAAAAGTAAAATTCTTTCTAGGGTAAGACAGTTTTAATTCTTTGTATTGTCTTTCATTGTGTATATTCTCTTTTGTTATTACATCATTTATAACGGTTAATGGTAACCCTGTAATAATATTTTTATTATCTTTTATTTATTAACCAGTTAAAAGAAGGGTGGCATTTGTGCTATCGTTAATTTCTATCCTTCAGTAAGTCATATTTTGAAACAAAATTATAAACCGTGTAATTCTCATCTTACAGTTACTTCGTCTATCTTATCTGTTCTTTCTTAGAACGTTTTTACTCCGAACAAGAGAATCCTTCCATTCCAGATTAAACAGGGATAGCTTCTCCACTCCAGAAGAATCATTTTAATGCCCGGAATATTCGATATGATCCAGGCATTTGGTCCTATGTTGCATCCTGTTTGCTTTTGAAGCTCAAATATTACCATTTTATTTTACATATACCTTATCCTATCCTATCTGTCTGATCACTTGTCTGGATCTTCTATTGTTCATATCCTTGCCGCATTCCTCCATGAAGTGCCCTAGCTTCACTTCTTAAATTTAAACAGCAGACTTTTCTTATCAACTCGAAACAATCTTTGATTCTGAAGTCTTGTTCATCTTTCTTTTCACTTAATATGTCTGATTAAAGATTGAAACTAAATCTAGAAAATTGTGAAATCTTCAGCTTGTTGCTGATGAATGAGCCGAGCCGTATGTCATCCTTTCTTCTTTGGCAGGACATTTACACATACTGTTGTCAGAATGCAATTCCTTGGTCCAAACTAAGACTGAAAATGTTTAGTAAGGAATAGACCTCGACACTATTTCAAATTTCCCTCGAAACTACCTGATAAAGACCAAAAGACTAATTTAGTTTTAATAAAGAACAAAAGACTGGATACCACTTTCAACATTCAGCTCTTGTGAAAGCGAGATTTGGTGATTCAACAAAGTTGTCCAGTTTTCATCGTATCCCTTCCTTTTATTCCGAAGTCTTATTATCACCGTCAATCACTTAAGCCTTTATGATTTCAGATATTAGCTTTCATGTTGATCTGAAGATTTTTTTTTTTTTTATTCCTTTAATTTAATGGCGTACCCTAAATTCACTAATCCGGATAAGTTTGAAATTGTTAACTCACTAATTAATCAATTAGACAGAGAGAGAAAAAGAAGAAGAATTGTAATATTCAGAGCTTCAGTTTTCTCTGTAAATTGGTGAATAATAACCTTAACATTGAAATTTCTCTTGATCAGTTGGATTTTATAAAACGATTAGGTAGGAGGATGGATAATATAACAAGGCCTGTAGTGGTAGTATTTTTGTTTTTTCGCACCAAATAGAAAGTCATGAAACAAAAATATTTACTAAGAGGTACTTCTTCACGAACTCTCATGATTTCTGTAAAGAGATAATAATAACAAAACGTAAAACGCTTATACTGAGGCGAGGAAAGCTGCTGGGAAATTGGCAAGTCTTGGGCATGATAAATTGTTTGTTTATTAAGAATAACTTCTCACCTCGTCTTACTCAACATATATTAAAAGAATAATCTATGCCACCATGGAGTGGAACAGCAGGTGAATCTAACAGTGCCAATATTGAAAAAAAAGTAAAAGAATAAACAATGCCACAAGTTCAGTAGATACCAAGTACCAACCGGCTGGAAAACTACAAGTGGAAATGAACTCTGATCTGATACTGAACTCTAATTTGGACAATTTACTTCTTCCTAGATTGAAAGGTAAAAGATTAGGTAAGGTAGAAAGGTAAAAGAAGTAGCTATTAATTCGTTTAGTATAGTAGCTTAAATTATAGCTGGCTCAAAAATAAAATTAATAGTTTCGGATGGACTTGATGCTCATTAAACATTATAATAATAAGAATAAATTTGTAGGATATAAAACCATTGGGATTCCTGCAAAGCGTGATAGTGTTAGGAAAGGCTTCTGAAGGATGGGCTTTTGGTGTTCAATTAAATTTTCAACATTCAAACTTTAAAAAAATTTGTGAGACCTATGTAATAGAGCATCGGAGATATTTTCCTCGAGAGCCTGCTTCTTTTGTGGTCATCGACCGGTTTCGGGCGTTCGCCCATCATCAGGATATTTTTTGCTAAATCATGTGATAAATAGACTTGCATAGAGCAAATTTTGTTGATACACTCAGTTGATACAGTGTGTACGTTATCACATTATTTGACAAAGAACCAACCACAACAACTGTGTAATAGAGGTTAAATTTGACAAAGTTCTGTTTATTCTCTTAGTACATTTGATTGTAATAATTGGTTGAATTATAATCATTGGATTTCGACATGCTAATGAGTTAATTTTAGAAAATAACAATTTGCATTTCGTCTTAATCGAAAATTTCAACGATAGAAACGAGAAAAATGAAACAATTGCTAAACATTATACAACTGATGTTGATATTATTGATCATTTGTTGGACATGCCAGAGATATTAAATTTGAACAAAAACCGGGATGAAATTATTTGAGTTTGCAAATGATTTTAACTTTATTATACTAGATGGTCGATCAAAAAATGATGGTAAAGAGGAAGTTACATTTATAAATGCTAATGGAAATTCAGTAATAGATTATTGCCGGGTTGGATAGCGAGCTGTTGTGTTTGATTAATGATTTCAAAGTAGACTCCTTGATAATCTTCCGACCACATGCTTGTATTACTTTCTCTAGCTTCTCCAAAATTTATTGACTTCAATGTTACACGATAATCCCACTTTACTTTAAATTATCGTGAAAAAAAGCAGGATATAAATATATTTAGATCCAATTTGTAGTTCAACATAAATTCTATTTAGTTTAACATGAGTGATCTAGAATACGCGATAGAGTACTATTTCTTTACCAGCGTTAAATATTTTTAATTTACTAATTAATAATATCAAATATTAAAAAATTACAAGCTAATTTATTATAAATAATGAAAATGTATTTTGAAATCAAAAATTTTTCATCTACAGCTCGACGTTTATTTAGGAAATAGTTTTTATAGTTTAATATAAGCAAATATTCTATTTATATTCTAGACACAGTCACTACATAAGTAAATAATAAGCAAAGAAATCAAGAGTTTTTCTCTCAAAATTTAAATTAGCAGCACTACAACTTACTTTTTGAACGGAAACGATCATAATTTTTCAAATTAAATTTTAAGCGTTATTTGTTTTATATTATTTACTTGGTTAAGAATTAAAGAAGTTGACATATTACTGAGCGATTAAAAAGGGAGTTCAACGTTCCTTAATTATCATGATGAGGGTCTTTGAAAATTTGTCATGATGATAAATTGATAATAAATTTTATTAGAACATTTACTTTATTAAAAAATTTTACTCAACAATAATTTAAGTTATGATAGCATAAATTCCAACAGATACCCAATTAAGAGAGAATGAGTGAATAGATCTTCTAATTAGTTCATGAATATCCGACTTCATTGTCCTTCAATTGCACTTGCATATCACAATTTATTATGTATTCCCTGTAAGGCAAAATATACTCGTGCTATAGATTAATATACATAACTTTAATTTAATTAAAAGCAAAATGATGTTTTACATACAATTAGACAAGTATTACCATATTGTCTATATCTCTTTTATATATTGTTACTTCTAATTTATTGTGGAATATGTAATTGTGGGATAATATCTACGCTGCTTCCCTTTGTTGGTTCTGACCGGTATCGAATTCATCCATCGTCAGTGTAAGGCTATCAATATGTGTAAAGAGTTGACTTTTCAAATTTCAGAAACATAAAATAAAAGTCAACTCTCTAAACGTATGACTAAGTTCCTATCCCTAGTCCTCATGACTAGGGTTCATATCCCTAGTCATGAGGACTTTGTGATGGATGCCAGAAATATAAAACTATATTTAATTTCAAATAATCAAAATTATGAAGAAAATGTGACATTACCTTGGCAAAAAGGGTAACCCAGATAGAAGACCACCGCTGTCTTTTAGAGTTCACGCACCTTGTTAGCATTGTCTACCCCTTCTTCTTGGGAGTATTTGAACGAACAATTAGAAGACATTCCTTCAACACAGTCTGAACAGACATTCAAGCAGTACACTTATTTTTCGCTTTCTTAGAATCAGTGTAAGTTTAAGTTATAACATAAGAGTTTATTCCAACTATTGCAGTAAATTAATAAGCATATTGCTGTGTTATTGAATAGCATATAAATATCTTTAAAGAATATATTTAATTTAATCTACCAGTGGTTTCTTCATTATTCTTATTACTTCTCTCTCTTAAAACTTACATACACAAGCCCTTTACTAAACCGCTCGTGCTACACAAACTACTACCACAAACATACAACAACAACAGCGCACCAAAATACATTTCAACTTATACCTTTTTTCGGAAGATTGTCCTCAAACAAACGGCTGTTGCCACGCTTTTATTACTTACTTTATATTTTTATATTTCATTTTTGTAATTTCTTTCAATAAAGTATTATTATTATTATTATTATTTAACTCATCCTCAGCGAAACTGGTAGAGAGAGGCACCTCGCAGGCCGAGGACAAGGGAGGCACGGGATACATACCTGCACTTTATAATTTTTGCCCTGCAGAACTTCTCTAAATGCCCAACATGAGTTGCTGCCTGCAAGATAGCAATAAGTTTGTTCATTTATTTGCGCAAAAGCTCCCCAAATTCCAAGTGGGATGTTACACAAAATGATTTCCGGAATGCTACAAAGCGATTATAAATTTCATTTTCCACGTCTTTTTCAATTACCCTATTTGCGATAATAATTGCGAATTCAATAACATCCATTCTGAATGTTTCATACTAACTGCAAACAATTGAATCATATAAACTAAGTCGACCTAGTTGTTTTTTCACCAAAAAAATTGCAGTTAAGGCTCTGCTGTTAATACAATTGTCGCTAATAGATGTCTCCAGCTCTTAACCTTTTTTTTTACTGCATGTTATTAGTTTTAAAAAAATGTGAAAATATAGAAGTAAGAACTAGGACACTTGGCAGAACAGTTTTTGGAAACAAATCTTCCCAGACGCGTTTTTTGTTCCATTTTCATCAGCTTTATGACTTCATACTGTTTCTGGTTTCAAACGAAAACCAGAATTTGTATTTAAATAGTTTGTTAACAAAAGGAATCCATTCTTTAAGCTGAAAATTCTCAATAATGGAAAGAAATGCACCACTTAGGAAAATATAATCCCTGCTGCTGATGTTTTATTGTTATTATTTGAAGTCAGATTCTTAAGTTATTGAAATTACAAATGTATTGTTACTGCTTGGTATCTAAAAACATTTTCGTTTATACAAATTTGGAAACTTTAATCTTTTATAAAACTTTGCTATTTATATGGAATGAATGATGGTGTTGCTAGAAAAGCAAAAGATAAAAATTCCTTTCATGTTCTTTAATTGAGAGCAGAGTTACTTGGAAGGGGAAAAAAGTATTGCAAAGAGTGGAAGGCAACTGTTGTTGACAATTTCACCTTCAATTGTTCCTAACAAATGTTGAACCATTGAAACTCTTAGATTTCTTTCAGTAAATGGTCGCTCTTTGAGTATAATGGCGTTGGGCTAGTCCACAACTCTCTTTTGCAGTGTGCCCTTGTTGTCCATCCTCTCCCGCCAACAGTACAATTCTAGAATGTGGCTCACTCACAATAGCTTCATACTGATGAATAGCCCACCAACGTCCTGCTCTTGCAGTCGGACATAACCAGCTTTCTCTCATTCCATTATAACATTTCTCTATGTCTGTTTGTTCCTCTTCATCTCACTACCTACTGTGTTTCCAACATTCTACTGGGGCACCGAGGACGCACACTAACGATATGGTAGAATGTGAACTGTTAACTGCATCTCGGACATATACATGACTACCGATGGTTTGGATGGTGAACATTATGAACAGCATTCTGTATATATATACATGAATATATATATATTGTTATGTTGTTGGTTACTAGAGGTTACGCCCTCCATGTTAGCTGTGCCACTATTCAAATGTATTCATCCATCCGCTGCATTCGCTCTATCCGCCTTTCTACATCATATATGTGTGTATACAGTGATGTTCTGTTACTACTCACTATTCCCTTGTTAGTACACAGTACACTTCCTCTATTACGCTCTCAGCCTATCTACTGACCTCCGTCTACCAATAATAACTCATACATCCGGATGTGCTAATCCACCATCACTACATATCAAAGTGTTTTTTATGCTTATACTGGTGGTAGCACGTATTTCCAATAACTTCATATCTTTTCAAATCCTAGTTTTATTATAATCGATCCCCGTCTAACTTTGAATAATTTAGAAAGGTTTTTCAATTCAAAGTATATTTCCACTTTCTGCATTCCGACATTGGTGGTATCCGATTTCACACATGGCTTTTCCCAAAAAAGCAAAGTAAAAGGAAAAGAATATGTGTGTTTTTTTTAATTGAAAAGTCAATCAAGAATACACCTACTTTTCAAAGTGATAATTTATGCTACACAAGATTATAATCCAATTAATGGAATATGTTTTATTCCTTTAAAATCCTCCGAGAGGAGTTTCTGCTCTCTTCACTTCCACGAAATAAGTCATTATACAGACCCCCAACGAGTTATCTTAAATAATTCAGTTATATGCTCTACATTTTTCTATAAATTCATTCCCAGCGAATGCAGAATCTTAAACTAAGTAAAAATACACAGTAAAATAGTGCAAGAAAAATTCATGAATAAAAAAGAACGAATATTTTTATTAATATTCAAAACTGAGGCTCATCGTGTAGTAGACACCATCGCCACTTCACTTGAACGCAAGGAGTTTTGCGCTGGAGTGTTCTTAGACATTTCACAGGCTTTCGATCGTGTATGGCACGAAGGTCTTTTATTAAAACTCAAGCGAATTCTACCTAGCACTTATTACCTCATTCTCAAATCCTATCTTTCCGAACGCTTCTTCCAGATAATTGAACGCACTTCCGAATCCTCTATACATCCTATTCTTGCTGGAGTACCTCAAGGCAGTGTCTTAGCCCCACTACTTTATTCACTCTATACATCCGACTTACCTACAGTTCCCTCTACTTCTATATACACCTTTGCTGACGACACTGCAATTCTCTCCACACATAGTGATCCCACGCTCTCTGTCCGCTCTCTACGTTCACAGCTACATTCACTAGAACCTTGGCTGCAAAAATGGCGAATAAAAATTAATCCACATAAATCAAAATACATAGTCTTTACACTGAAACGGAAAACTCTTGCCCCTGTCTACTTACATAATTCTCCTATTCCTTCAGCCGACCATGTGCGGTACCTGGGACTATACCTCGACAAGAGACTCACCTGGAATCCTCATACACGACTTAAACGAATAGAATTAAACAAAAGATATAAGCTTCTAGCCAGACTACTTGATCACCGGTCAAAACTAACACTTCATAAATAAAAGACGACTGTATCTATCCCTCCTAGCACCTATATGGACTTACGGACTTGAACTTTATGGTTCAGCTAAACGATCTAATAACAACCGATTAAAAACTCTTCAATCTAAAATCTTCCGCCGCATTGTAAACGCTCCATTCTATGTCACTAACCTAAAGAAAGAGAAAACACATTATTCCACAAGAAATTTTGCGAAGTGTGTGGCTGCTCAATTACATTGAGTTGCTCAACAAACACAGCATACCAATCATTACATGAACATCTTAACCATTGTTCGAGTCAAAGTTTAACATATATTAATAAAGATTACTAGAAATAATCAAAACACAGTCTGTCATTATTCGTAAAAAATACAAGTCATAAAAATAATATCTACAAGATGTAACTGTATCCACAAGATGTAAATCTCAAGTCTAAAAACAGAATACAATGGAATATTAACAATGGATAATCAATAAAGAAAAGAACTAAAAACAAAATACAAAAAAATTAAAATAAATGAAATTTGACCAGGCTGTCGTTATTGACCATTTTATAAGTGGTTATGTAAAATACCAAGCGAATCGAGTATAATTTGCTCGGTAATGGTCAGAAGATGAATCTTGTCTATTCCGACCTGGTCGAAGAAATCGCTCGTAGTGGGTATTGCTCCCCTACTTCCGAACCATAAACCTCTTACGATATAGTTTCGATCACCGAACATTTCCCGGTATTTTTCTTGTAGGTGAGGAAGCATTTCTCATATATATGCCTTTTCTCTTCGTCGATTTGCACTCCCTGGTCGGGATCGTTCGTTTCGAATCGGATCGTTGGGTCGATTATCAAAGCATCTTTTTTCTCTTTAAATGCAACGATGTCGGCAAACCTGCTTGAACCATCCGTGTCGATGCAGTGAACTTCGGCGAAACAGATGTATCCTCTTTCAGTGAGAAGCTCGGCAATTTTTTTAACCCTATGGTGTCGATGGGTGACGAGGAGCATGTTCTGTGGACAGATTCCCAACACGTGAGCTGGGGTTTCTGACTCTCTGCCGCATTTACGACAGAGGGGTCCGACATCTCCGATCGCTTTTCCTCCGGCACCGGGAATTCCACGAAGAGGGGCATAATTCATATTTAATTTGAGGGCCCCAGTCCACTCTGATCCAGAAAGAAGTTTTCTGTCGTAGATGAACTGATTGGTTTTCGGGTTATCCTTGAAGTGGAGAACGCCTACGCCTTGCCATCTGCATTTTGACCAATCATCGAAACTCATCCCAAGTATTTAATTGTGGCACCATCTTCGATTGAAACTATTTGATCACCGTTCTCCAATGACAAAACGGATTTCACTAATGTGCCCTTCCTTAGAAATGGACGAACTTTTCTGTGGGTTTACTGAGAGACCAATTTCCCTCAATATTCTTTGGACTCTTTCAGCTGCTTTTATACTCGAAGTAGTTATGGCCTGGTCGTCTGCGAAGCCCGTTAAAAGAAGACTATCCTGTTTACTAGATAGGTTGTAGCCAATAAGATCTCAAAATTCTTTTTATAACTTACTAGAACTTACTAAAACACGTTACAATAGATTTCACAAAACTTATCAACACACCCTAATCCATTAGCAGCTACTTGTCCTCAGCCACACTTCCTTCCAATCCCCGAAAGCGACTGAGGCGTAGTTGGCCTCGCGATCACCTTGTTGACAATGGAGATCATCACTGGGTGATCACCACTCAAGCCTTCAAGCCATTTACCTCCCTTACCATATTTACTTATTGTACCATTATGTACAGTTGTAAATGACAAATAAAATGTTTAAAAAAAAATTGTTCAAAACATATAGGCATTGCGTTTCGACGATATTTCGTCTGTTATAGATATATAAAAGGAATATTAAGTTTCTATACGTACAGTTTGATAGAATGGACTTTCTATTTTGAAGCAAAGAATTTTGGAATTTGAGAATTGCGAACGTTGACGAAATGAGCCTTTCTTTGAACTTCATAAATTCACTCTAGTGCATCCAGTTCGAAAATTTGATCAGGTTGAAAACTAAATGTTTCAATTGGTCTTTTGTTCGAGAATCTAGATCAGTTGTCGAAATTAATGGTTTTTCAATACAAACTCTTTTATTACTTTCTATTAATGTTCAAAATATAGCCCACAGTGATTGACTTTTAAGGCACCATTCTGCCAGTTTTTGGATCCATCACTGATACCATTCCTTGGGTTTGGAATCAGAAACTCCTGCGCTCCAGTTTCAACTTGGTGAAGTTATTAAATTTTTTTCCGAAAGAAAGTGTGCCGCCAACAAATGGGAGTCGGTTGTATCTAAGTCCGGATTATAGGTGGTGTAAAAGAACTTCAATACCATCAAGTTCTTCAATTTTTTCTTTAGTTTGAAGGGAAATGTGTGTGACCAAGCGTTATTTTGCTGGAATATAACTTGTTTGCGATTGCCCTAAGCTGGATAATTTTGGAGTTCAGTCTATAGTTTAAGAAAACGCACATCTACTTTTCCTCAAATTGCCCTGTTACACCACCTGGAAATGTCGTTTGATCGCGATACGTCCATGACCTTCTATCTCAGGATTTCGTCCGTAAATCTACTTGTCATCACGTCACTGTTCTTTTGTAGAAGTGCCTGTTAGATGGATTTTTTAAAGAGAAGTTGGCAAGTATCCATTCTCCTGAAAGCTTATTGAGGTGTAAGTTCTTGCTGCACTATCCGACATCTCCTTTTTATGTATCCTATAGTATGGCGGCGTATTTAGACGCAGCCATCCCGCAGCATGTGCGGGAGTATTTGTGTTTAGATTTGATTCGTCACTGTTCCCTAAAGCTTCATCATCACATTGATGGCGCTCTTAACCTGTCTTTCCTTTTAACGTCGTATCGCCACTATTAAATTTTCGAAACCAAAGCCGGGCAGTACGTTGATCGAGGACATATATCTCTTCTTTTAGCTTGCACTACTTTTCTACTACTGACGTAAAATATATTAAATATGTATAATAAAATATATTACAAGAAGCAGTTGTGGTTTTCTAAAATAGCTCTCAAATGAACTGACTATTTGAAGGGGGACATAATAACTACAGAGAGTTTATTATTATTATTATTATTATAGTTCGGGTGCCTAATGGCGCGGGACCTAAGGCCTATGTGGCTCTTATCCCCCCGATACCCCCCGTAACCCCTTAATTAATATCCCCCGGTAACTTGCCGGTTAATCTGCAATATCCCAAGATATCCCTAAACTCCAATTCGCCCAGGCAATCCTGCGGGAGTGGTGTCCTCCCAAATATACGAAACCTAGTTCCAGCGAAACGGGGACACTGACATAAGTAGTGATACACCGTTTCCCTAACTCCGTCATCACAGTTCTGACAAATGGGACTCCGCGTCCTCCCTATGTTAAACAAGTGACTGGAGGGTTCTCAAACCCGTCCTACTAAGAGACAGGAGATACTCCGAAATTCCCTGCTTGCTTGCCTTTATAAATCTTTTAGCTTGAAGGCACCCCTGCGTGTCTCCCCAGCGTTTCTCCAAAGTACTCGTCTCCCAAAGTCTAATCTGTTTGTCGCGATACGTCTTTGTAACGGCCAGGGCTGGTTCAGGACCACAAAATGGTAATGATGGTCCCTCCCTGGCCAGCCGATCCGCCCTCTCATTGCCCTCTATACCCGCATGTCGGGGTATCCAATAGAGATGCACCTTACCCCTCCGAGCCAAAGCGTTATGCCTTCTCCTACATTCTCCCACTAATTTCGAACTCCACCAAGGCTTACTCAAAGCCCTTAGTGCGGCTTGACTATCGGAGAAGATCCGCACTTCCTTAAACTCTCCTAGCCACTCCCCCACAAGGTGGTAGCATTCAATGATGCCCACCACCTCAGACTGGAAAACAGTGGCCAAACTATCCAAGGCCACCGAACTCCCTCTATCCAACTCCTGAAACCATGCTCCCGCCCCCGACAGGCCAGTACCCTCCTGCCTAGAGCCATCTGAATAGCAGCGAATAATACCGCTGCCCGACTCCGTTGGCCTCGTGAGGTTATCATCCCCTATACTACCAATCGTAATCTCATAATCTCTCTCAAATCCCCATTTCTTGCTCGTCTCATCAAGCTTGGATAGCAGAAATCGGTTCACTCGCCAAATCTCGTCCTCGATCCTAGTGTGATCCCCACGAAAGGTTCTCACCCATTCTCCCTTGCACCTCATTCTGAGGTACCCTTTCATTGCCTCCCCCGTTACCACATACTGAAGAGGGGTTAGCCCCAACAGCATCTCCAGTGCCACCGTCGGTGTCGTTCTCATCACGCCAGTGATAGCCAAACAGGCCATGCGCTGCACTCCTAGCAATTTCGTACTGTTCCTTCCCACCAAGGTACCAGACCACCATGCCACTGCGGCATAGAGTATCCTTGGCTTCACCAACTTCTCATAAATCCAGTGGATGCCTCGGGGATTAACTCCCCAGGTCTTACCCGCTAATCTCCTACACTGCCAGAAAACCTTCTGTCCCTTCTCACATACCTACTCAATGTGAGCCCGCCAATTCAACGTACGTGTGAGCCCCCCAAGTATTTAACCTCTCTGCAAATTTGCACTTCCTTGCCGAAGAGCCTGGGTCTCCCAAGCCCTTCCAATTTCATTTTCCTGGTAAAGAGAACTAAGGAACTTTTGTCCGGGTTGACGGACAAGCCATAGTTCCTACACCACTGCTCCACGTAAGATAACGCCGACTGCATCAAGTCACTCACCACACTCAGATGCTTCCCTGTGATTAAGATTACCCCATCATCGGAATACATCTGCAGGTAAAATCCCCTACGGTTCATCTCCCAAAGTAGCTCATCAACGATGAGGCACCACAAGTGAGGTGACAAACTCCCACCTTGGGGAAAGCCCCTACTGGCTTTCACCCTTCTCTCTGCAGCTCCCAGACGAGAATAAACAATCCTCGAAGTCAGGAGGTTGACTATCCATCTAACCAGGTCCCATTCACACCCCTCTCCTCCAATAGCACTCTAATTCTATTGTGGGCCACGCTGTCGAAACCCCCCTCAATATCGAAGAAGCATCCCAGCGCGTACTCTTTAGACTCCAACGTGTGTTCAATTCTCCCCACCAAATTGTGGAGCGCAGTCTCCGTTGATCTCCCCGCCAAATAGGCATGCTGGTTCCCGTGAAAGGTACTCTTTATGTCGCAGTCCTCCATTAAGAAAAGGTCGACCAACCTCTCTAAGCCCTTCAACATGAAGGACGCGAGGCTGATTGGCCTGTAAGCTTTAGGGTCGAGATAATCCAACTTCCCTGGTTTTGGAATGAACGCGACCCTACTGACCCTCCAAGCCCAAGGGATATAGCCCTGACTTAGGCTATCCCTCAGTATTCCTACCCATGTACATCCGAACATGTTCCATCTCTCCTGAATCAGCACCGGGTACAAACCATCCATACCCGGCGACTTGAATTTACTAAAAGTAGCGAATACCCAACTCGCCCTCCTCAAAGTAACCACTCTACTTGCCAACTCCCTGCTCTGCAAATCCCCTCCCTGTGCGTCAGGTAAAGCACCCACGCACCCTCCAAGATACTCCACATTACCCGGTAAGTGTCTATCCAGCATCACCCGTAACACCTCATTGTGGTTATAGGTGATCTGTCCATCAGGCTTCCTAATACTACTGTCCAACGATAACTCCCCACTTTTACCTAAAAACCTAAAAACTCGATTTACCTCCTGTTCCCACTCCAGGTTTTCGCAGAAAGTCCTCCAAGAGACTCTCTTCGTTCTCCGGATCTCTCTTTTATACTCTCGCTTGGCCTGAGTAAACCTTTCCCAGTCTTCCTCCGCGTTACTAAAGACTTCCTCCGAGTCTAAAGTTTACTATAATATCATGTTTGTTAACATCAGATGTATATGAACGGGTTTTAAAGTCCATGGACTTTTTTAGCGAGAAAAACGGTCATCCCCCTCCCCCCGTTAAAATATCAGCCAATGCAATTACACATTTCTATTAGAGAATAAGGTTGAAAAGAAATTGGTAGAAAGATTGGTAAATCGAAAATCTAAAAACCCAACCTGATATATATTTCAACATAATATTTTAACAAAAAATATTAATTAAGTATTCTTACTTTCTCTTACTCCTAGTAAGAGGAAGTATTGTAATCGTGTTAAATTTTCGATATCGAGTTTTCACCTGAAATATCCGTTTTGAGGTTTATTTGTAACATTTCTCTGGGAGCATTCGTTTAAGTGCACTTTTGGAGGTGGGATGGGGTTATGTTTTTCTCTAAAATGCTATCTTAGTTGATTATACAATTCTACCATCCAAACAGAAATTATTAGAAATAAATAGATGGCCAAAATTCCGATTTTCAAGAAAATTAGTAAACCGGAAGTGCGCTTTTACTGGACAGTTTTCGACGAATTTCATTAAATTTGGTACACAAACTATAAAATTTGTCAATTATAATTTTGAGAACTGGAGTAAGAGAAAGTTGTGTGAGTGTTTCATTTATGAAAACTAATAAGATCATCTACACGCAGGGATTAGTCGTAAATTTTATAAAACTTGTAACAATTATCCGATTAGTAGCTTTATTAGTTTTAGCTTTATAGCTATTTTTATTTCTAGTCCGTTTTTATGTTTATTTTTCGTTATTTGCTGCGTGGTTGTTATTATTATTTCTATTATTATTGTATGAATAAATACAACAAAAACTAAGGAAGACAAACAAACTGTATCCTTTCAACAAACTTTTCAGTTTGTTTAGTTTTGTGAAGTTGGTGAATCCAGTTAATCCGTCTACAATATTTTTATTATTATTATTATTATTATTATATGTTGTTAAATTTCTATTAAAAAAAAAGTAGAAAAAAAAGAAATAAAGCGTAAAAAATTAATAGGTAATGGGGGATTGATCGATAGTAGAATTAGAGAGGATCTTTGCTGACATTCCATCCTTCATTGGTTTGTCTAAACATTATCTCCTCTCTCTCACTCTCTCGCTCTTTCTCTTCCCACAAAATCATTCCCACTCACATATATATATATAAAGTCATATATATATACTCAATGCAGATAACTTGAATTAAAAAAGTCAAATACTTTAGACTTAACAAAAAAAAACTGTCGTGAAACACTCAGATTCTCTTACTTTTTTTACTTTCTCTAAATCATGTTCTTAAAATTGTAATTGACAAATTTTATGGATTTAGTGTACTAAATTTAATTAAATTCGTCGAAAACTGAAAAAAAAAAACTGATCAGTAAACACTCTTCCGCTTTACCTAATTTTCTTGAAACTCGGAATTTTTGGCCATTTGTTTATTTCTAATTATTATTATTTGGATGGTAGAATTGTATAATCAACTATAATAGCACTCTAGAGGAAAAATCTAACTCAACCTCTCCCCCCAAAGTGTCCTTAAATGAATTTTCCTAGAGAAATATTTTCAGTAAAAGTTGTACATCATTGTATATTTAGTTAATATACGAAATTTGAAGAATATCATCGTGAAGAAAATCGTGATAAAGTGAAAAAAATCATTCAGTTAAGTGGTACTTCCGGTTGAGGAATTTTGACACATAATTTACAGATCCCTTAGTGATACCTAAACGAAATATCAAGTTTGAAGTTTCTGCGATTCTTCATTTTTGAGCTATGCTCTTCACATAAATACACACATTTCTAAAAAACACTATTTTTGGATTCAGGGGACCTCAAAACAGATATTTCCGGTGAAATCTCGATATCGAAAATTTGACACGATTGGAATACTGAGTAAGAAAAAGTAAAAAACTGGTGTGTAACACATGTACACATAACTTTCTCTTAGGGTACGTTTACATCTGACACTTCTATCCAGACACTTATGTCAAGTGTCGGACAGTAAGGTGTGTTCAGTGTTTACATTGTTACAGAAATTATGTGATATTTGTAGCATGGATATGTGAACGACACCGTCCAAGTTTTCTGCCATGCAACAAACGTCTTTAAGAGTTTACAACCGCTACTTGTGGCCTATACATTTCTTACATTGCATAAAAATCAGATTACTGTCATTTACTGTCAGACGGTCAGTATTTGACAAGTAAAGTGGTACTATTATCATTCACGTTCGGGTTTGCCCATGAAAGGGTGTTGTAAAACTATAAAAATCTTGCGTATTAAACATATATAAAAAAGTTTTTGAATATGTTTTTGGTTTAATAAAAAAATGGACGACAAAGATACCTTCAAAAAAATTATATAAAATTTTGTGTTAATGAAGGATTAATGAGTTTGACAGAATTAGGATGTTTGCTGAAGTTTTTTAATTATAGATTTTAAAAATGTTAATAATAAATTATAAACCTAATATATGTTTAATTTAAAGACAACAAACAACACTGAGATTACACCTTAATCATTAGGGATTAGATAAAATTTTTAGTGATTAAAAGTACAATTTTATTCAATGGCTTTAATGGAACAATTGCCATATTATTTCACTGTTGCAGACAAAAGTAATTTATATTATAGTTTATTTATCTCTTTAATTAAAAGATATAAAACAACAAATTTATAATGATAATCACAATAGAATATTACACTAACTGGTGTCAGATATAATGAATGTTAGACAAAGCAATGTGACCGGGGGGGGGGATATATATAGGGCACTTTTGGAGGAGGTATTATATTAGGAGGTATTATATAGGAGGTATAACATATATTTACAATAGACCACAAATACCAACGCACAATAAATATGCACCGTTATCCGAAATTGAACCTGAAGAACCACAGATTAACTCAAACAAACAGGTGAAAATCCCACTAATTTTTATAATGAACACAGAAAATTATCAAGCTACTATTGAAGAAATTAAAAACAAAATCGGCACTTCTTTTGAAACCCAATTATGCAAAAACAAGCTGAATATATATATATATATAGAGAGAGAGAGAGAGAGTGATTAATACAGATGACCGGTCATGTAGCCATTGAAAATGCACTAGGCGTTGCTTGCAGAAAGAAACAGCAGCTTTTTAGAGGACTGATTGTAGATTTAATTAAATTACAAATGCATTAATTAAGAGGGCGATATTTTAGAGTGGATTAGCTTTTGAAGTGAACTGATTGGCTAACTGGGTAGTAAGTTCCGGAAGTTAATACTTGTTAACTAGAACAGTTAATTAGTAGTTGGCATGAAAGTGTTTATATATATATGTTTATTTATTTATTGGAAAAACTAAAGTTTTTAGTTCTATAAAATAAATAGCTGCACTGACTTTTCTGAGAAGTCTTTAAAGGTGAAAAACAAGGCAATTGACAAACGAGCAATCCCTGAAAAAGGGAGAGCAAAGAAAATTTCTAATTCACTCATTAACATGAGCATAAGGAAGGAAGACGCATTAACTCAGTGGGCTCAACAAGTATTAGATGAAGACCAAGGAAATATTATCGATGAGGGTGAGTACAGTCCTCCTATCTCTTTCAAAAAACCCCGAACTTCACAATCACCCAAAATTTTAGACTTAAATTCCAATTCTGATTTTCCACGGCTAACTGTACATGACAAAGATGAAATGCAGATTGATCAACTACAGCACCCACTCGCAACCAAAAAACATATATTTACAATAGACCACATATACCAACGCACAATAAATATGCACCGTTATCCGAAATTGAACCTGAAGAACCACAGATTAACTCAAACAAACAGGTGAAAATCCCACTAATTTTTATAATGAACACAGAAAATTATCAAGCTACTATTGAAGAAATTAAAAACAAAATCGGCACTTCTTTTGAAACCCAATTATGCAAAAACAAGCTGAAAATACTATTAAAAAATTCAGATGACTTTAGAAAACTCACAAAATTTTACGATGACTCAGGCACAAAATACTACACATTTGTGAACCCCGAAGACAAAAAATTATCAGTTATAATCAGGGGTATACCATCCTCTATCACTGATAAAGAAATATTTGATGAATTAATACAAAACTATCCAGTGATCTCAGTCACCAGGCTAATGAACAAAAAATGTGATCCCCCTGTACCTACCCCTCTTTGCGCAGTACTTTTGGAAAATGACAACAAAGGAAGAGCAGTATTTCAGCTTACCCGTCTCTATTACTCAGTAATCACACTGGAGCCCAGACGAAAGACCAGCCGCATCCCACAGTGCACGAATTGTCAGCAATATGGCCATACCAAAAACTACTGCCACTAGACCCTAAATGTGTAAAATGCGCAGGCGACCATCACTTTTCCGTATGTCAAAACCGCCAGCTGGAAACACCCAAATGCATTAATTGCAATGGGGATCATACAGCCAACTTTAGTAAATGTCAAAACTTAAAGAACATAATCAATAGAAAGAAATCAAGAAACGCACAAGAAAACACCTCATTAAGGACAAACAACCTCAAGACTCTCCATCCAAAATAAGTACTAAATTTTCTCCAGAGAAACCTAGCGCAAGCACTCCTACCAGTTCGATTCCTAACTACTGGGCACAAAGAAGAAGAACATGCAGGCCGTCTGACCAGAATTCTAACGTTTCTTCCGAACCTACAACAACTATATTTAATGCCATAAAAGATCTACTCCTACAGGTAATCACTCCTATCATCCCACATCTAAAACAATTGCTTTCTAACCTGGTTCAGAACTTCTTCTTTTCAAACAATGGACAATCATAGACAGCTTCACACTCACAACTTAACACTAGTAAATTGGAATGCCAACGGACTTAAATCACGAACGTCTATATTCTCTGACTTTCTTACTAGATACGACATTGACAAAGGATGCATTACCGAAACACATCTTAACTCAACTGACCGACTTAAATTACCAGGATACATCACCTACCGAACTGATAGACAGACACGTGTAGCTTCAGGTGGAGTCGCCCTCTGTGTGAAAATAAGCATTAATGGAGTTAGATATTCTCTCTAACTCCATTAACTAATCTTAAAGCTGTAGCTATTCAGGTAGCTACCCAAACAGGCCCTTTAATAATTTTATCTGCCTATCTAAGACCGAACACTAGACTTCTGGAAGACGACCTTCAACAAATTTTTACACATAACAGCACACTGTTACTAGGAGATCTCAACAGCAAACATACATACTGGGGATGCCGAACTACCAATAACAATGGTACCAGGCTACTGATGGCGACAGACAACTTAAACATACTGATCTCAGCCCCAGAAGAACCCACATTTTATCCTACACAACGTACCTACCAACCGGACATACTGTACATCGCATTATCACGCAATGTTAATATGCCAATACATCTGGACCCAATCAGTGAACTGGACTCAGACCACCTTCCAGTAATATGTACGTTTCACTCTCATATACAACGCAATGAACAACCACCAAAATTAATCACTGGAAAGATAGACTGGGAAACTTACAGACATGAAATGAATAACATACTAACAATACCAACTCATTACAGGTCCTACGACGACATTGACACTTTACTTCACACATTTACACACGCAATTTATACAGGTGTTTATCACTCTACTTATAAACGACAAGACAACGTCCACAGAACTAACAGACTACCAGGGCGAATCCTGAACCTAATCCATGAGAAAAACAGAATTCGTAAGATTTGGCAGAGAACTAGAGACCCTTCAAATAAAACTCACTTCAATCGACTAGCTAGACAAATCAAATGGGAACTCGACAACTACAAAATCTCCACTTACAGAACATACTTAGAAGCGATGACTCCAGGCGACTGTTGTCTCTGGAAAGAAACAAAAAGACTGCTAAACGAACACACTCTGATTCCTCCACTACAATCAGGCAACGTGTTGGCAAGAAGCGATGAAGAAAAATGCGAAACAATAGCGACTCATCTTGAAAACAAATTTACTCTAACTGACCATACGGACCAGGGCATTGAAGGCCACATCAATTCCGAACTCCAACAACCTCACCACACAGCAGAACTTCCTATCGCATTTTCTTCTCCTTCCGAAATTTTATCCATAATCAAAGGTCTCCCCAACAAAAAGGCCCCGGGAGACGATTTAATTCCCAATATTGCCATAAAAAACCTGCCTCAGAAAGGTCTTGCATTCCTAACTGGGATCTTCAATGCTTGTCTTAGATTAGGATATTTTCCCAAACAGTGGAAGAATGCTATAGTGATAGTATTTCACAAAGCTGGTAAGCCAAAAAGCGATCCTAACAGCTATCGCCCTATCAGTCTCTTAAACTCTCTCTCCAAAATATTAGAAAAAATAATATACAAACGACTCTCAAAACACTTGACAGACTCTAACACAATCCCACCTCATCAGTTCGGATTCAGACAAAAACACTCACCACTACACCAACTAAAAAGAGTCACAGAACACATTGTACACAATTTTGAGGAAAGAAAATACACGGCAGCAATATTTCTTGACATAGCTGCTGCATTTGATACTGTTTGGCACTCTGGACTACTTTCCAAACTTACAAACAAAAACGCACCAACATACCTAACTCGAATAATAGGATCCTTCTTACAAGACAGAACATTCCAGGTAAGACTCAACAATACATTCAGTACAGAAAGACAAATACTAGCGGGACAACCATTGGGGGGCAATCATGAAACACACCACTCTTCAACCTCTACTGCTCGGACATACCTGAACCTGCTACAGCGACATTAGCTACCTACGCGGACGATACCTCATC
Organism: Triatoma infestans; assembly: GCA_011037195.1. Lineage (NCBI taxonomy): Eukaryota > Metazoa > Arthropoda > Insecta > Hemiptera > Reduviidae > Triatoma > Triatoma infestans. Next base: position 38,884 of record JAAEAF010014546.1, read on the forward strand.
CAATATAGAAATTAACGAAAGCATTACTGACTTACAAACATCAATAGACTTTATATCTAGCTGGTTTCAACGATGGAAGCTAAAGTTAAACCCATGTAAAACTGAAGCGAAAATCTTCGCTCTCCGGCGGTTTCGAAATGAAGACCTTCGCCTACTAACAATTGACAACCAGGAAATTCCCTGGAAACAAAAAGGAGTGCGTTATCTGGGCGTAAACCTTGATCAAGACTCACCTGGAGGCTATACATTAACACTAAACTGCAACAAACATACACCCGCCTGAAACAACTCTCCCACTCATTAACAGAAACACACCATTCAAACACTCCTGCTCTATACTACTTTATAAAACTCTCCTTAGACCTCTCCTGACATACGCCTGCCCAGTTTGAATAACAGCTAGCAACACACTGACAAAACGATTGCAGACTTTCCAAAACAAGGTACTGCGAATTGCACTAAACGCTCCCTGGTTTGTCAGAAACACACAGAGAACTTGACATGCCAGATATATATACACACACATGGCTAAACTTAAAGACAATTTCTTCCTATCGCTTCGCACACTACCCTCAGCTTTACATTATCACATAGGCGAGCCTACTTCATCCAGAAGATTAAAACCCAGACTCTACCAAGATCTCTGAGAAGACACATCTTTGTTTTATTGATTCTGTTCTTTTTCTTTCAATTACCTCTATGTGTAAAGCTCTAAGTGAGCTGGCCCATACTAATTTGTAAATAAATATATAAAAAATAAATTTATTTATTGATTAATGTATTTCTAGATGCTCCATAGACATTTAGCAGGTAATCATTTAATTAATATTCAGTATTGAATTGCATAATTTTAGAGTTATAAATTATTAATATAATTTCTTTGGAATGTTAAGAGAAAGTAATTGCATAAATAAATTTTCTATTCCAACAAAATGAAGATAGCATACAGATGAGATATAATAGAAACAGAAAATACATATTATTAACAAATACTATAAAACATAAGAAAATAAACCATAGACTATATATAAATAAACATGTAATTATTATGGATTGGGCAATTTTGTAATGTTTGTGGCTGATATGAAATTAATTAAATGCTGGATGTTGTACTGATTTATCAGTTGACTTTCTACCAAAGGTCAATCTTGTCCACAGCAGAATGTTTTTTTCGCCATGACCATCGGCTATTCAGCCATTTTGCGTCGTGTGGGATTTAATTAGATATCCAGGGAGCATGTGAGAACAATTTCGGACGCGAACAACAGAATAAATGTCGTATGAGGTATATTCTTTTATTATCTATTATAATAATATTGAAAATAAGATGTCGGACATTTTGTATAGTGTCTTTGCGGCTGACACCAACAATAAGGACTCTGAGTTAAACCAAATCTGTAGTGATAATTTCTGCTGGGTCCCATGCCCTATTAAGAAATGCGTAATAATTGGAATGTCTGTAATTAGTCTAAGAATAAAAATTTCTTTTCTATGTACCTTCGACCGTATTTTTCCAACAGGTTATTCCTTGAATAGGAAGGATTAAACTATCATCATTTGATGCTACTTTGGACTTTACTGCATGTTTTCGCGATTATATCCAAAATAGTTCAAACGATTTTCTTTAAACTACTATCTACACAAATAAATCACTGTCTCTTTTGTTTAAAACATTATCCCAGCAAAATTGATTTTTTTTGGGGGGTATTCTGGGGGAATAGTAACGTTAAGTTTCCATATTAAATAACACTTTAGTACAATATATGGTTGTATTACTTTTTATAATATTTATATAAAATAGAAGCATTGGTAGAATTCCAAATTTGAAGAAAATCGGTGAACAGCAAGTACAACTTATTTTCTAATTTTATCGAATACGTCTCCATGATGTTTTTCTTTTAAATTTGGAGTACGCTCAATGCACCATAATAAGAACATATCACTTTTACTCGAAATATTTTGTCCAAGAAATTGATTTCACGTAGCTGTGCGGAATATGTGACTCAAATTTCATATTATAGACAGTAGGTTCAGTGTTTCTGGTGCGCTCTACTGGGTCACAATATAGTCACTTCTCAACCTGCCAAGAAGTATTTCCACTCCCCCCCCCCCACCGACTAGATATGTTAGGACAAATAGATATGTAAAATTTCGGTTAAAAGAAAATTTGAGATTTTATATATAATTGTACAATCACCGGGGTAATGGTACGTTAAGATCTGGCATTTATTGCAAGAAATTTCTGTCGGACAGTAAGTGAACGTTAATGTAAACGGTACGAAAATTGTGTCTGATATATGTAGTTCAAGTGTCAGTAACATTTGTCCTACACATCTATATACGTAGATGTAAACACTATTACATACAAGTTCAAACTCGCCCTTGACAAAAATTGCTTTAGTTGACCGACCGTTTACTTTTTATTATAGCTACATAAGTGTCCGTGCATTTAGTTTTAACATGGGTTCGCCCATCTTCAGGGTGCGTTTGTCAGACAGTATGATATAGGGTTGGTGCAAAAATAATGCAGGTTTTTGAACTTTCATCTTTTGTTTACTTCTGCTTTCCAAGTAAACAAAGATAATCCTCCAGTCTAGGTAATGGATTGTAAACAATGTTTATTAATGTTGTTTTTCCTCAAATATCAGTTTAGTTTGTGTTCCATTTTGTATGAGTTAAGACCTCCGATATTCACCATGTCAAAACAAGATTTTCGTCAAATTTATTTTTACGAGTTCAAACTTGGTCGAAGTGCGGCTCAAACTGCGCGTAACATCAATGTTGTTTGGGGTGAAGGAAGCATCAGTGAATGTACAGTGCAGCGATGGTTCCAAAAATTTCGTGTTGGAGATTTTGATCTCGAAGACAAGGAAGGTCGCGGTAGGCCCTCTGTTGTTGATCACGACCATCTTAGGGCATTGGTGGAAGATAACCCTCGCAAAACCACTCGGGACTTTGCGAGAGAAGTTAGTGTTGACCACTCAACAGTCGTTCGCCACCTCGAACAAATTGGTAAAGTTAAAAAGCTCGACACGTGGGTACCTCACGAATTGACCCAAAGCCAAAAACATCGGCGTTTTGAAATTTGCAATTCTCTTCTGTCGCGCTACCAAAATGAACCATTTCTTAATCGAATCGTGACATGTGATGAAAAATGGATCCAATACGACAACAGGAGACGGTCAGGCCAGTGGCTGGACAAGGATGAAGCACCAAAACATTTCGCGAAACCAAGCCTGCACCCGAAAAAAGTAATGGTGACAGTGTGGTGGTCTACTGCAGGTGTTATTCATTACAGCTTCCTAAATACTGGCGAAACAATCACGGCTGAAACATATTGTCAAGAAATTGACAAAATGCATAGGAAATTGCAAAATCTTTGTCCAGCATTGGTGAATCGGAAAGGACCAATTCTTCTTCACGATAACGCCAGGCCACATATCGCAATGCCAACTCTCAGGAAACTTCAGGAATTGAAATATGAAACACTTCCGCACCCTCCATACTCCCCCGATCTCTCGCCGACGACTTCCACTTATTTAGACATTTGGACAACTTCTTAAGAGGAAAAAATTTTAGGGACCGAAGTGAAACCGAAAATGCCTTCCGCGAGTTTATTGAGAGTTTAAATAAAGATTTTTTAGAAACTGGAATAAAAATGCTTCTGACACGTTGGCAACTATGTGTTGATAATGATGGAACATATTTTGAATAAATAATCTTAGTTTTATACAAATTATAATAATTTTTTTTTTTGGTATATAAAAACCTGCATTATTTTTGCACCAACCCAATAACACACATTTGCATAGAGCAAATTCTGTTTATACAAAGTGTGAATTTGCTCTGTGCAAGTCTGTGTTATCACACTGTCTTATAAACGCATCCTGAAGATGGGCGAACGCCCGAAACCGGTCGATGACCACAAAATGAAGCAGGCTACAACGGAAAATGTCTCTGATACAATACAAAATGTCCGACATCTTATTTACAATATTGCCATAATAGATAATAAAAGAATATACCTCATACCACATTTATTCTGCTGTTCGCGTCCGAAATTGTTCTCACATGCTCTTTGGATATCTAATTAAACGAACAACTTCAATTGCCACACGACACAAAATGGCTGAATAGCCGATGGTCATGGCGTTGGAAAAAAACATTCTGCTGTGGACAAGATTGACCTTTGGTAGTGAAATGTGTTTGTAGTGGATGTTGAGATTGCTGTAGGTTTGTAGTAGCACGGGCTGTTTTGCATAAGGGCCCGTAAGTATGTTTGAGATAAAGATAGAAGTATTAAGAAATCAAGAGATCACACTGTTTTTAAAATAGATATATTCTCTAAGAGAAATTAAGTTACTTTAAATTATCACAATAATAAGCTTGTAAGTATAATAACTGGAATAACTCTTATGTTATAACTTAAAACTGGTACAGTTCTGATGTGTTCTCCTTGTTGTCTAGAACAAGTCTGTCTTGACAAGAATGTCTCTCATTGTTCGTTCAGTTCCTCCCCTGTGAGGAGAAGGGGATAATACAATGCTATGAAGGATGATCAACTTTTCCCAATAACTGTACTTTTCTACCTGAAATGTCCTTTTGCAAGGGAATTATCCCTTTTATATTTTGATTTTTTTATAAATTAATATATTTTTATGTTTGTTGCATCCATCACAGTAGAAAGTCAACTGATAAATCAGTACAACATCCAGGACTTAATTAATTTCATATCAGCCACAAACATTACAAAATTGCCCAATCCATAATAATTACATCTTTATTTATATATAGTAATATGTATTTTCGGTTTCCATTATATCTCATCTATATGCTATCTTCATTTTGTTGGAATAGAAAATTTATTTATGCAATTACTTTCTGTTAACATTCCAAAGAAATTATATTAATAATTTATAACTCTAAAATTATGCAATTCAATACTGAATATTAATTAAATGATTACCTGCTAAATGTCTATGGAGCATCTAGAAATACATTAATCAATAAATAAATAAAAATATATATATATAAACATTTTCATGCCAACTACTAATTAACTGTTCTAGTTAACAAGTATTAACTTCCGGAACTTACTACCCAGTTAGCCAATCAGTTCACTTCAAAAGCTAATCCACTCTAAAATATCGCCCTCTTAATGCATTTGTAATTTAATTAAATCTACAATCAGTCCTCTAAAAAGCTGCTGTTTCTTTCCGCAAGCAACGCCTAGTGCATTTGCAATGGCTACACGACCAGTCATCTGTATTAATCACGCTCTCTCTCTCTCTCTCTATATATATATATATATATATTCCATCCCTGGTCACATTGCTTTGTCTAACATTCATTATATCTGACACCAGTTAGTGTAATATTCTATTGTGATTATCATTATAAATTTGTTGTTTCATATATTTTAATTAAAGAGATAAATAAACGATAATATAAATTACTTTTGTCTGCAACAGTGAAATAATATGGCAATTGTTCCATTAAAGCCATTGAATAAAATTGTACTTTTAATCACTAAAAATTTTATTTAATCCCTAATGATTAAGGTGTAATCTCAGTGTTGTTTGTTGTCTTTAAATTAAACATATATTAGGTTTATAATTTATTATTAACATTTTTAAAATCTATAATTAAAAAACTTCAGCAAACATCCTAATTCTGTCAAACTCATTAATCCTTCATTAACACAAAATTTTATATAATTTTTTTTTGAAGGTATCTTTGTCGTCCATTTTTTTATTAAACCAAAAACATGTTCAAAAACTTTTTTATATATGTTTAATACGCAAGATTTATATAGTTTTACAACACCTTTTCATGGGCAAACCCGAACGTGAATGATAATAGTACCACTTTATTTGTCAAATAAATGACTATATTTTTTCAAATATATTGTTAATAATTTATTATCTCAACAATGTAAACTACAGGATTAAGGAAAAGCTGAATAGTGGCCAGAGTTTTAATTTCCTAAATTAAGATATAAAACACACGTTATTGGTCCCATTTTCCAGATTGATCCTGAATTTATACAGTGTAATAAATATAAGAAATATGCAGTAATGTAATGAAGAGCTCTGTATAAAAGAGTAATATATTACGTACGGTTACTGTTCAAGAAAAGAAAAAAATATCACCTGATGATAGGATCAACTTTAAATGAAGAAAAGTCTCATTGTAATAGATTATCCCCACTCTCATTTTTTTGCATTCCCTCAAACATTTATATTTTTTATTTTATTTACTTGAATGGATTTTGAACTTGAAAATCTAGTAAGTTTGACTAGTAAAACTGAAATATTTGATCAGAATATACATAATTTAATCATAAAAAAATATGACCTTAATTAAAAAAAAAATCTGGTGTGAAACACTCACACAACTTTCTCTTAATCTAGTTATCAAAATTATAATTGACTAATTTTATAGTTTGTGTACCAAATTTAATGAAATTCGTCGAAAACTGAAAAAAATGTCCAGTAGAAGCGCACTTCCGGTTTACTTATTTTCTTGAAAATCGGAATTTTGGCCATCTATTTATTCCTAATAATTTCTGTTTGGATGATAGAATTGTATAATCAACTATGAAAGCATTTTAGAGAAAAATATAATCCCATCCCTCCTCCAAAAGTGCCCTTAAATGAATTTTCCCAGAGAAATATTTTAAATAATAGTTGTAGATCTTTGTATGTTTAGTTTATATACGAAGTTTCAAGAAAATCGTCGGAATCATTTTTGAGAAAATTGCGAAAAAGTGAAAAATTCATTTAGTAAAGTGGTAATGTAAACACACTTCCGGTTATCCAATTTTTTTTTAAACTCGCAATTTCAACAAGATATTAAATTCTAATTAATATTATTTAGATGACAGAATTGTACAATAAACTGAAATAACACTAGAAGAAAACCTAACGCCATCCCTCCCCTAAAAATGCCCTTAAATGAATTTTCCCAGAGAAATGTTTCAAATAAAAGTTGTAGCTCTGATATACCCTGAAAATGTGTAGTTGATATACCATGTTTGAAGAAAATCGTAGGAGCTATTTTTGAGAGAAATGCAAAAAAGTAAAAAAAAAAACAACAAGTAAAGTGAAACTTCCGGTCGAGGAATTTTGACAGATGACCCACTGTCAGTTGCCATGGTGATACCTAAACAGAATATCAAGTTTCAACATTCTACGGTTTTTCGTTTTTGAGGTATCTGTTCTCATACACACACACACAGACCATTTGCTAAAAACCACTTTTTTTGTGGACTCAGATGACCTCAAAACAGATATTTCCGGTGAAAACTCGATATCGAAAATTTGGCACGATTACAATACTTCCTCTTACTAAGAGTAAGAGAAAGTAATAACTTTATACATTGTGTAAAATAAAATTAGACGAATCATCTTGTTATAAAATTGATCACACAAAATTGAAAAAAATGAAAAAAAAATTAAAGAGCAAAAAATTACATATGCACACTATAATAGTTAAAAATCCAGGTCTCAAATTTGGAATATTGATGGTTTAATAGTTTTGATGGAATTTGTTTGTATTGCTTCATTTTGAACCTGATTCGTGTTGGTCGCGGATACATATTCTCATAGCTTTATTGCTCTCAGTATAACATATACTTATGTCGGATAAATCTCTCCAATAGGAAGAGAGTTCGGCCTTAAATATACTACATAATAAAGTCAGATTACACACTTTAAGGCCGACCTTTCAAGACACTTATTAGATTCTGAACTCCCATCATCCAGTATATAGGCCAGACCTGATCTTTGTGATTATAACCAGTTCGGCTTAATGCTCCACTTCTGTCTAGAGATAAGGGAAATTGGGTCTGTGATAAAAAAACAACAGTTTATAATTCAAGGGTTAAAATTGTTAGTGTGGATTAAAGGATAATCCAGTCCTTCATATATTCAAGATAAAAGTGGGAAAACACATTAAATTTTGTATTTGTAGAAGTTTGTTTTTCGAATTGGCAACACTGTTTCTTGTGACAATCATTTGATAGCTGTTTTTCAAAATGTCCACTAAATTATGTTTGTTACATTTATTGAAAACAAAAATAATTGAGGTAATCTCATTGATTACTAAATACATCTCGTTCGTGTATACATGTTTATTGATTCAAGATATTTCAATTTTAAATAACTTACTTAAGCTGGAGTCACTTGAGTTTTAAATAAGATTATAACCAGTGAGATTCTCGGATCATGAATATGTAGATTTTTTTTAAAAGGAGTGGCTGGCTAAAAGATAAATCCAAGGTGACCCAGAAGCCTGCTTGCATGTTTAAGTACATTATAAGACTCATCTATAAAAGTGTATGTGCAGGTGGAAGTGTACGAGTATGCTGTGTAGTTAGAGTTTGCCTGCTAAGCCCAAGTAGTTGCTGTTTATCAACTTCAGGTACAGCGTTCATCTTTCTTAGACAAGGCACTATCTTCAAACGATCCTTTATGCATTCTGCAGATATTTTCTAGAAGTTCATACTTACAGTTTTGCAGATGAAATTGCAGTACTTCCCTCAATGTGGTCCTGTAATCTCACCTAGAAAACTGTAGAACCATTTAGTAGAAGTAAAAACTTCACAAAATGAAAAATTAATAAATGCAAATCACCAAGTCAACTTCACATTACGTCGGACAACCATCCTTTTGCTTTCTATAACCATGACTATAGAAAAACCCTATGGCGTCTCGAAAGACAGAAATCATTAAGCCATTCAGAAAGTAGAATGGGTTACTTGATAAGAGATCACCTTTTCCCAGAAATAAATGACTCAAATTACATCATTCTCAAACCTGTACGATAGGATTAGTAAGTAATCTCGAAATCGTGTACTTTTTAGCCATGGCTATAGAAGCCACGTTGCATGTTTAGTACAGTTGAACCTCAAAGTTGATCTTCCATTCAGAAAGAGAATCGACAAGTTTCCGGACAAATTAAATCTAAACCAAGGTTGAATACTTTTGATAAAAGTTTTTATCTTCTCTAAATAATGTACTAGTTACAAAATTTTAAACTTTCACTGATCGTATCTAGAGAGGCAGGTTTATCTGTTCGGTTTTTCTGTTTTCTTCGGCTTCTTCAGAATAATAAACACTTTCATTCTCAGTGGATATGGCGATGCTAAGGCTTTCATTCCTTTGCCCTTTTTTTCTTTCTCCTTGAGTAAAATAATTCTCACTCTTTTGGATGTAAAAGAAAGTAAAAAGAATGTATAATCTTTCAAGTGTCTTTGAAAATAAAGAATAGGAGGTATAAATTGATCTGACTGTTTTCTCTTTTTCCGTGCACATATCGCAGGGTTATAAATGAAATCAACTAATAGTTCTATATTGTTTTGAAACACAATGTATTTAAATATCAAAACACTTCTTATAAATAAGAATACATAAATAATTTAAATACAATTATTATTAAATTCAAATATTTAAGAAGATTTTTTCCGTGGAACTTAAGTTGACTCCCGATTCCTTCAGGCCTCTTGTTATCATACCTTCTTCCCTTTATTTAAAACTGGAGACATAAATGAAGTGGAAAACTATAGTGGTATAATGTTTATAGATTCCATTGCTAAAATTTATATTGCGCTTTTCGCCGAACGGTTAGTGGTCTGGCTGTAGGGTAAGAAGAAATAAGTGAAAGTCAAGCGTGATTCAGAAGAGTGGATAATATATTCATATTGACAAATTTAGTAGAATATTAGTGGAATATGGGGATTAAGAAAGCACACGCTTTCTTCATAGACTTTAAGTCGGCATTCGACTCAATAGATAGAGATGCTCTTTTTTGCAAACTGCATAGAGAAGAGCTATCGAATAAATTCATAGAGGGAATTAGAAGCTTATACGATGGTACTGAAGCATTGGTGTGGTGCAGGGGAATGTCTTACGTAAGTCTTTAAAACCTGTACAGGGGTAAAACAAGGGTGTATTTTAAGTCCTTATTTATTTATATTATTTATAAATGATCTAGCTGAAAGAACTGGAGGGAGGGAGTCAGAGTGGGAAAAGTTAAAATTAACCTCGTAGTTCTGGCGGAGGATCCCCTAACACTACAAAACTTCATTAATAAGATCCACAAATACGTGCTTAAATGGAATCTAACGATAAACTTGGAAAAAAAAATCAAAATTCGTAGTTTTTGGGAAATAAAAATGGAAAATGATATTATGCTGGAAAACCTCAATGGGAATCCCCTGGATTCTAAAAACACTACAATTTCTGCTCCAGGAATCCATTTCAAGAGAGAGCAGCTTTTTCCAAATTTTATAGGATGATCCATGTTTCTGATTATGTCTTTTTTTTTTCAATGAAAATCTGGAAAAATTAAAAAAGTACATATTTTAATTCCAAAATCTTTTATTAAAATAAAAGATAATTAATTTTTTTTTTTTTCATTATAGCATTAATATATGCATCTATATAAAGTTAACGACAAGAGTAAAATTCTCTGTTGAATTTATATTAGACTCTTTAGTAAATTTTAAATTTCTAATAAAGCTGACAGTACCTGTTGCAAAGTTGATATAAATTTATGTAAAAAGTAAATAGCTTTTAATCAAGCGTCCTTCTTGAATAAAATTACTCTCTTCAGTCACCAAGACTTGTTATAGAAGGCAGTGTTGGGGCCACGTTGAGACCGAGAAGACGAAGTAGGAGATAGGACCCGCTGGAGGGTGGTGAAATTTTTCAAGGTGTAATATTTTTTTTTATACATCACTCTTCTCTCTATTTTAATATTACCTCGCTCTTCTTTTTCTTTACTGTTATTTCCTACTTCAAACTATTTGCTTCTTTTGTATTTTCATCATTTGTCTTGTATGTCTCTGTGTTCTTATTGTTCAGCTGTTTAGAAATTCACGGAAATGGGCAATGAAAGTCATCATTGGTTTTGCTGGTTGAATTTATGACAGTATCATTGAAAGCACAACATCATTGTTTATTGTAATGACGTCATTCAGTTGAAAGAGAGTGTCTGTTTTATCTAGCGACTGGGAAGAGGAAATAAATGATGGCATGCGGGCATTCTGGGGGGGGGGGAGTTAGCAGAGTAATAAAAGTTTTTAATGGAAAACAAGCATTACCCCTACTTTGCTTTCAGCGTTTTTAGAGACTCATAAAAAAAAAGTAAGGTAAGAACATGGGCTAAATTATAATCTGAAATTATTAAAGACAGGGAGTTGTTTTAAATTATGAAGAATATTACATTTACCATTATTGTTTTTCTTTTAAAAAAAAAAAAAATATAACTAATTCGTATCCTTGCTGATGGGCGTTTTTATTGAATACAAACTAGTTTGAAGTTTCGTACCCAGGCATTGGATATGTTTTTATTAAAAATTATTCTTTTTATTGAAGCGAATTTTTATATCTACTTATCCATAGATAAGAATCAACTTATTGATCAATAAAATATATTAACAGTTACACTGTTAATGCCATTGCAATCAATTATCCATGATTAGCATTGGCGTTTACACAAACGGAATTGTAGGAAATTTGTTCTAAGAAGATGAAGAGCAACAGTCAAAATGGAATTTTGAAGTCAAATAGACGGAGTTGACTGTTTAGTGATAATTAAGATAATGATCGAAACATAGGCGTGATATGGCTTATGATAGATATGTAGGCTTTGCTGTGATTTTGGGGACCTGCTAATTGCACTCATAAGCTGTCAGCTTGCTTTCTTATCTTTGAAGATCTCTTGAAATATGATTTCAGTTTATACTTGTTGATTTATTGTGAAGTATTTAGAGAAATGCTCTTGAATATCAATAGAAACTTCACTGTACAATAAGAACTATCTGTCAAACGATATTTATTACCAAGCAATTCAGCGGGTATATCGATTTAATAGAATTAATTCATTTTTGTGATGGAAATATGCCTCTACAATATTACTGCATCCCTGACACGCTCACACCCCACATAACGCCCTCTAACTACCACCAACGTCAAGGTATGCTATCAGTCTACCGACTGTGCTTCTCCCAAATCGCTAGGAGAAGGAGACCCGAAATTTGTCTAGTGAAATGAGGGCACCGATACATTATGCAGTCAAAGAACTCTCATCAGATAGTAGCGTAATATTTCAAGAACAAATCGTACAGTTAACAATAGAGAATGAATTCATCAACTAGTTATCATCGACAGTCTGTATCTTCAGAAGACTAATCGGCTTGCAGAGGAATGTTAAAGAAATGGTATTATAGTTATACGATTGCTTACCACATTCTAAAACTACTAATTACTTTTTTGGAACCTTAGCTCAGCTGAAACTGATTAATTTTTTATAGCAAATCATTCTCAAAAAATAGTGACGTGAACAGTCATGTAGAATAAAATCAATGTTATTGCAGAATATGGTGCAAGAGTAACCGACAGAAGAAGACGATACAAGAATTAACAGGAGGCGGTTTCTAATTCACAGTCACAAAGTATCGTTTCCATGTCAGTATAGCTGAGTGGACAAGTTCCTAATACCTTCCTTAACAACTTCTTTATAAAAGTCCAATAAGTCTCTCCCACCATACATACCTCCTATCTCTTTTAGATAGAAAGAAGAAAAAGTAAAAACTATCACCTGGTTCGGTATGATTGTTGAGGATGAACTGATAAGGTGGTTGCTTTTGTGCACAAGCAAGCCTTGGGGCCAGAATTGGTAGGAAACCTTGACTAGAAATAGGAAGCAGTGCTCAAGGAAGGAAGCGATATGTCTTTAATATAATGATGATACCACGCAAACTAAGATAAAATTAAACCTTATTTTTTACAGGAGGCTTTACTGATCAGTTATTCTGAAGTCAGATGGTTAGCGAATATACTGTTGCATTCAAAATTAATTCATTTTATAAATAAATCCAAAGTCCAGCTGGGAACTGAAGCTCAGTATTGTTCTACATCACGACTTAGCTCTTATATGCTCTACTACCCCACTGACTTGTAGTGGATCGAATTGAGTGGAGGCGTCTCTAAGGCAGAATATGGAGAGTATAAAAAAAATGTAAAAATTCCCTCCTAGAAGCTACCCTGTAATACTTTTTTACTGCCTAATTATTATTTATATATATATATATATATTCCGGGGTGAATTAACTCACTAAGGAGAATGATTACAATCCTTGTAATTGGATGCTTGATTGCAACTCAGACCAGAATAAATATAAAATAAAAGCATGCCTATTGATTTAGAGAATTCTACTGATAAACTTTTATTCTTCACTTCATTTCTCCCTCTCTAAACTCTACAAAACTTTTTCTCTCCTACCGTTTTAATAAAGAATGAAAAATATTGTGAAAGTAGAAATACTCTTTAAAATATCATTTTTCCTAAATAAATACGTCATAATTGTTATTTTTGTGATTTGATTTTTTTTTTTTGTCTTTTTAATAAAAAAATATTTATTATTATACTTTCATTCATCTTATTGACGAATAATTTAGAAATATTTTTGCCCCCTTTTTGAACAATAACATGAGAAAACAACTAACAATAAGTGACAAAACTTGGATTATAAACAACAACGAAGCTAAGATCTAGTTTTGTTCTACCAAAAAAAAGTAGAACAAAAATATTATTGCTGCGGGAAAAACAAAGGAATATGTTTTCATTCCTGTAGCTTTTGTTTTCGTCACAAATAGAAATGAAAAATTTTTCGCAAAAAGTGGTAAAATAAAAAAAAGTTTTAAGTTTTTTGTTTTACAAACAAGAGCAGGTGTCTACTTCCAAATATTATACCTACTTGGGCGTATCTTTTTCTAGTACAGGGCTGTTTTACAACTGTAACAAATCAATGATTAATAAAAACAACGTAGCAGCAAAAGCAGTGAATCAAATTTTGTATAAAACTTAGTGCAATGCTTGGCATACTATATAAGGCTTTTTTAATTCTATGGTGGAGTCTGTCCTATTGTACAGTAAGTAGTGTAGTTTGGGCGGTACGCTATCTAAACGAAATTGAAATAGTTCAAACCCGGTTCTTTAAGTCGGTGTTCCACTGGCCAAGATGTACGCCCAACTATATAGTCAGACGAGAACTAGGGCGCAATAAATTAAAATTAAAAGTAATTAAAAGAATTATAAATTGATCGTTCAAACTATTGTGTATACCCAACAACAGGCTACCTAAAATCTGCTACAATAAGCATGTGCTTATTGTGTGAGCAAATAAATTAAATTCAATTGGTATTCTCAAGTAAGAAATCTTTTAGTTGAAATAGATTGTGAATGGCTGTGGTTGGAGCAAGATGCTGCTAAGATAAAGGAATTTAAAATACAAATTTTGAAAGCATGGGAAGTAAAACTATTAGCAGAAGATACTGAACGGATTCTCTGCTCCAGTTACAGCCCAATTTACCAGTATATTAAAAATAATGTTAATGTGGAAGATTATATAATAAAAGATATCAGTTTAAATAAAAAAAAGAATTATTGGCCAATTGAGGGTCAATAATCCACAATCAGTGATTTTGTATTGTAATGGAACTAAACACAAATGGAATTGTAACACAATTTGTCTGTTTTGTAGCGACGAACAGAACGACCTCAGTCATTTATTGATAAATTGTCCTATTTATAAAGAATTAAGGGAGAAATATCTTAACAGCCCTGATATTCATAACATAACAGATTTTTTAACAATAAATTCTAATGAAAAAAAATCAATAAAATAATAAAATTTATGGTGACTGCACTTAGGTGGAGAACTCCTTTATATCAGTAACTATTACATACTTAATTGCAGTACAATGGATCAAGTCTAAAACTAGGCACAATATTATTAACCAGGTTTCATAATCTCTTATTACAACTGTTCATTTTATACTTACTTTTAAGTGATTAAAGCGGTGTTAAGTGTTCAATCTAGAATTTTTCAACTTTTGTTTGTTTCTGTATTTGGTTTGCCACCAATCTCTACTGTAATGAGTTTTTATACTTATAACCAGTTTATAAATAAATAAATAAAACAAATAGAAATGAAGATTAAACAATTATTTGCAGACTCTCTTCTAATCACTTACAGATGCTACAGGAACGTTTTATATTAATTTATTTTGATTTGATTAAAGAAAATATCTTGAGATTAAGAGTGGTTTGGGGCTGAAGAGTAAGGCAGATCATAAATTCAAGCTCCAACAAGAGACCAAAATCGTCAGATTAGACTTGGAGTAATCAGAAATGTAAGCATTCTTATAAATTAAAAATTATGGCCATTTTGATGGAGAATGTTTTGAGAAGGATGAATGGAAGAGGATTAACAATTTGAGGGTTTTGCTGTATTCGAGCGCTACACTAAATAATAAGAGTGATACTGATCACCTTGACGAAGAATAATGATGTACATAAAGATTTTTGGATGGATATTGTAACGTTTTTCCCTCTAAACTAGCTACTGCAACTAGTTTTGTGGGTTCGTATAGATAAAATATTCTAAACTTCAATAAAGATAACCCCAATTATTATACACAATCAATTACAAAACAGTTCACTTAATAATAATTACTTCACAGTTTAAACCACAAAAGTTCACTTTGTTCACTTTTTATACACTTTTCACAAATTAGTGACTTCGTTAGTAACTGGAAAACTCTCTGAACTCTTTGCGTTCCCACTATTTATACCGGTGGGGAATATTCTAGAACTTCCTCGATTTTTCTAGAGAGAACTAGAGCGCCGCCAGCGCTTCCAGCGGCCACTAGGAGAACCTTAGGTACCTGCCTGCCTTCTCTCCTAGATGGCACTACTGGCTGCGTTACAATATGTTATGTAGCTTCAAAAAGCAACCCTTAAACTTGACATCCATCCAATTACATGTTCTAAATGTTCAATTACATTACATTATAATATGTACTAAATGTATCAAATTCCACGAAGATAGACTAACCACTTCTTCGAGGATTTTGGCATTCCTGCGGGTATCCTAGTCTAACAACACAAACAATACTTTCACTAACACCACCTCAACATATACACAATACACCTGTGTCTGCAGAATGGTTTGATGTGTGCATTTATTTGGCTTTAACGAATAGGCAAACTCTATTTCACCACCACATTCTTAGAGATAGACGTAGACATAATTTATTTGGTTTTTAACTATACAACTCGCAACAAAGAAGTTCTGCTCTTCCATATAAAAATACAATAAAAACAGAAATAAAAACCATACTTCGAAATTCAGATTGAAAATTAATTAATAAAATAAATAAAAATATATATAACCATTTAAAATAAAAGATCGTGCTGTTAAAATATTTTTTTTTTTTTCAACATTGTAAATATTAGTTTATAATTACCAAAGTGTTTGTTTATGTTTAAATATTTTCTGAGAATAACACATAATTGACGGTCAAAAAACAGATGAATAGTATTTTCATATTTGCTGCTACTGTTACACAAAGTACAAAGTTTGGTGGGATTAATTGTATAATTGTATAAAGTTAATTGTTATTTTAATGCAGTATGGCCTGATAATCTAATTTGTGCCGGACATTTTAATTATTTGAAATACACAGTTTACTATTAATAAGGCTAATTGTACAGATAATTTATGTATGAAGATTTTGTGAAAATATTGAACGTAGATTTTGTAATTCTTTTTAAAATCATTAGATATTAATATCATTTTATATTTATCTAAGATTATTTTTATGTTAGTTCTGTTTTTTTATTCATAATGCTTAAAAGTCCCAGCTTTTCATAGTTAACATTCTTCAATACTTCATTAATTTGACTGTCATCAATTATAATTTGTTATATTGTTTGGATAGAAGAAAGAAGTTTTTGAAAGCAAATTTAATATTAGTTTAATTATTGTGTAATGAATCTTTAACCAGTTTTCATACTTAATAGATAATGAAGATTACAACGAGGTAGTCCCAACAATCTCTTGTAGAAATTAAGTCGTATTCATCTTTCCCAGATCATGGAAATGTAAAAGAGTCCCAGACTGGTTAGCAATACAAAAGTGCGTTTATTACCACTGAGTACAAACACTGTCACCTAGGAGAAACACAATAGATCTTTCGGTCGTAATGAATTGTCTGTATAAACCACTCCTTGCACTAATATTTAAACATGCAAATGCCACAACATCAGAATAATATTGCAGCAATAATAAAGGAGTCATCGCAATAGTTTTCAAATCAATGATTCGTTAGGGTAAAGGTAGGAGAGATGACGCACATTTCAAAGTTATGTCTTGTATCAAAATATAGGAGATATATTAAAGAGGTAATTCTTATAAAACATATGTCAATTACTATTATCTATAAAAAAATGTTATTTTTCAAAATAAAGACATTCTCATTTATTCCAGAAACAAAATACAAATACATTTACATTTAGCCGTCTTTCCTACTGTGGTAGGATAGATGACGCACCATAGGTAGCAGACCTCTCCTCTGTGAAGGTAACATAGTTGATCGACATGAAACTTGGTAAACACTATGTCTACGAGTCCAACTTTAACTACCGCTGGAAATCTTTCATTTCAATTCCATAGTATATAAAAAAGTTATAACTAAGCTTAGTTATAGTATAACTAAGCGTTATGAAAATTCACTTTATGAAAACACACGCTAATGCGTATAAATGTTCCTAGAACACAGAAGAACACACAAAATAACTGAAGAATTTTGCAATATGTTCGCTTCTGATCTCTCTGCTCCTCGACTAACTTCCATGATGGATGGTGGTGGCAAACAAGAGAAGTAAAGCCTGCGTCTTCTCTCCTACCGTGTCATCTCTCCTAGCTTTACCCGGTGTTATTTGCATGCACAATTAATTATTGGAGTAAAGAGTCTGATTCGAGGGCCATGCCCGGGAATCAGACTCTTTACTCTTCACATTTTAGAATGCTGTCTCTAACTGATGAGCAATCACAGTGCCTTCATATTATGTCTTTAAAATAATGCTTCAAATAGTTCTACAATAACTTGTGACATAACGATATCAATTTTTGTAATTTACATAATCTAATAATAAACACTAGCAATGTTATCTTGTATATATGTATTATTTGATTATACAAAAGTACATTTGTTATATACTATTTATAACTTTCTTGATATTTATTAAAATAGCGTTGGTAGCGAAACTACATATATTATCTTCTTATGCATACATAAATCTTGATAACATAAATATATGCGTTATATAAACATACATATATGTGTGTTAAGATTTTGGTCGCATTGCGCTCTTCTTCTTCACCTCAAAATGCGGTCTCAGCATTATAGAAGCTGAAACTGTGGATGGTTAACGAAGTTAGTACTGGTATAATCTGCACAGCCGAACAGGATTACCAAGTTATCTCATTAGGAAGACCTCCAGGGTTAACTAGATCTTGTTGTTGCTGCCTTCTCGTTCCTGAGCTTACAGCCCAGACTATACAACTATCACTACCTCTTCCAATGGAACCACTTCATCGCCCTCTATATCTTTCTCTCTCTCCACTTCCTCTCTTTTTGCTTTCATATATATATATATATATATATATATGAAATTGATCCTTTCAAATTAATTAAAAAACAAAAAGAAATCTAAGAGTAGGGAATTTTAATTTAATGCACATTATTTTAAGGAAAATAAACACTCCGTTAAGCCTACTCTAATCTTATTACTTAACTTCATTTGCTTAACCTAAATGTGTTTTTACTATTAAACGAATATTTCTTTTTACTTCCTACTACTATTTTAACACTCTGATTGCCTCGCTGATTTATTCAAAAGAGTCAAAAGCGTTACGTCTTTTTTTTTTTAATTAATACATTGTGATGGATGCAAGAAAGTATATCTATTTTATTTAAAGAAAATAATCAAAATTATGAGAAAATACAAGCTCGTTCTCAAAAAAGGTAACCCAGGTAGGAGAGTACAGTTATTGGAAAAGTTCATGAACCTTGATGGCATTGTTCTGCCCCCTTCTTCTCACAGAGAAGGAATTGAACGAACAATTAGAAGACATTCCTTCAAGATAGTTTTTGTTGTAGACACCAAGGAGAATACATTAGGATTGTGCCAGTTTAAGTTATAACATAAGAGTTTATTCCAACTAAATTCATTAAATTAATTAATATTGCTGTGGTATTAAAAAGCATTTAAATTTCATTAAAGATAATATATTTAATTTAATCTACCTGTGTTTTCTTAATTATTTCTTATTACTAATACTTCTCTCTTAAACATATATATACTTACAAGCCCTTTTACTAAACCGCTCAAGCAACTACAAACATACAACTCAACACATCCAATAACATTTCAACATAGAAAATATTTCTTATTGATATAGATTTTAGTTTAATAATTTTCTGCTATTATTTCCGCATTTAATACTACCGCGAGGGGAAATACATGCGGCGTGAAGATATATTTCTTCTATCACCGCCAAGTGTATATTTTTCGATCTATGATGAGTAAGTTATAACAATGCTTAATCCTGTATACTTATAGGCCTAAAATATTTGTTCTAAAATATTTTAGTTCTGTAACGAACACAACAAGTTTATAAATTTGGGAGTCAATTTGCCGCCAGGATGATGGAAAATCTTCTATTTTGTTGATTACTTCTTCTTTTAAGAAAAAATATTTTTTATTGAATATACATTTTTCTATTTTTTAACCTGTGACGTTTCATTCCACGCCACTAGCATCAATCAACATCTGTCAATCTAACAATTTAACATTTATGTGCATCTTTATTTACACACATCCTAGTATCTTTAAACACCCGTGTATGTTTTTAAGATATATACGGCTCAATGGAACTATGTAATGTTTATGCACAGTCATTCACATTGTGTTAACAGGAAATATTGCAGTAATATCAGATTTTCTTTATAGAATGTACATATATTATATTAATGCGAATTTAATATTACTAGAATATCATGTAAACAAAAAATAACATAATATAAAACTTGCCCCAACAAGACCACTTGTAATGTGTTGAAATGTATTTGGTGTGTTGAGTTGTTGTGTGTTTGTTAGTAGTAGTTGGTGTAGCACGAGCGGTTTAGTAAAAAGGCTTGTGTTTGTAAGTTTTAAGAGAGAGAAGTAATAATAATAATTAAGTAAACACTGGTAGATTAAAATAAATATATTCTTTAAAGATATTTAAATGCTATTCAATAACACAGCAATATGCTTATTAATTTACTGAAATTAGTTGGAATAAACTCTTTTGTTATAACTTAAACTGCCACTGATTCTAAGAGGGCAAAAAACAAGTGTTTTAGAAGGAATGTCTTCTCTTCATAGTTCAAATCCTTTCAAATAATACTGGTATGTCTGGAGGCAGTTTTTTTATTGATTTACCCTAACTGTTCCTTGCCCTTTGTCACTTGGTTTGCATTGACCAAGATTGTAGTACCTGGCTCTATCCCCATCACTAAAATACACTATTTGTACTAGCTAATTTTCACAAAATTATTTTACTAAACTATTCTCCAAAACTATTATTTTTCCATTTCGTTCTTCCATTACATATTAGCCTCTAAAATAAAATAATTGCTGAATGTTTTAGTTTTATTTTTAATTAATAATTAGAAAAGAATTCGTGTTTTGTGTTCCTGACTGGTTGGTGGGGCTTCCAGATGAAGCCAAGGACAAAGACATGTGTTGGGATAGAACGCTCATGGGCAGTCGTTTTTTACTAATAGCCAGGATCTTCTTTTCCATTCTATCCGCAGCCCCTGGCGACGGCAAACTCGAGACGAGTTACTCTGATACTCAGCCTATGTGTTCCATGTTCTTCTGTAGGGTGTGGGGAGTGGGATTGGGTGCTTTGTCGTCATCTATCTCCTCTATCCTTTAGCCTTTCCATCCTAGTCTGTCGCTATCGGTCAAGCAGCCTTCTTCTTGAGATCGAGAGTTCATCGCCATCTATTCACTCTTTCCAACATTATGTTAGTATAGTTTCACCACTAAAACTCAGGACATAAACACACTCACATATTGAGTAAAATAAATACGTAGTACTACATAAGTAGTTGACATCCCATGTTGCTGTTTTTATAATACATTATACATACTTCAGTATTGTGCTAAGAACTGTATGTTTTTTATTGATTTATTTATTTTATTAAAATCTGATTCTTCAGGTTTGATAAGAACCCTTCTTATCGGGGGGAGGATGAGTTCCAATGTAAAATTTTAAACTAAAAAGATATCTAATCTTTATCTATAGAAGAGATATGAATGCAGATCACGTTGAATACAGTTAAAACATTATTCAGAAATCAATGCACATCATACATGATATACACATAAACGAAATAATATATTATGCTAGATTTAAGAGAACTAACATTTTAAATAGTAATTACTGTAATAGTACGCTTACTTAATTAACTGTTACAAAAAAAAAAAATCTAAATGTAGACAAGCCCAACTAAATGTAGTGACGAGGTAGCGTGACCGTTTATCATTAACAACATGGGCCGCTCTATCTTGCCCATGTCAAGGTTATTGCTGTATTCTCATTTCCTTTTGTCTTCTTCATCAAACATTACCGTCTTTGTGTTCTAAATCGGGATAAAAAAAATAAATAAATATCTATTTTACATGTATTATAACACTTTTAAAATAAAAATTCTGATGGCCGTAAAATGTTAATTTTATGATTGTATCAACTGCAGTAAGAAAAAGTCGTTTGAGTTTCGTTTAGTTCCATCGAAAAAAAATTTAGAATTACCCATCTAACAAAAGATTTTTGAGTATTATCAATGAAATTCCTAACATGTTAATGATAAAAAAATAATTTAATTCTAATTAATAGGAGTTTTGGTAATATTAGGAAGCAGAATTTTTAAAACCCACTTCTCAATACCCTGAAAATTACCGATCCTCATTTTATCCTTTGATTCAATAACCAGCACCTGTTAAAAGAAAATGAAGTGTGAGATTATTATTCAGATTTATCTTACAAATACAAATGAAACTCAATTTAGAAGTTGTTTTTTAAAATTCGTATTAGCCAAGTTATAGAACTTGATCAAATGAAACAGTTTTAATATTTATTGCTTTAATCTTTGTTTTGTAAGCCACCAGAAAGTTGTTCAACTTAAAGGCAAAGCTTATCCTTTTTTTTTTTTCTTTTTTTTGACTTTTCTTAGCGGATATAGGGAATGAGAAGGTAGAAAGCAGAAAGAAACAAGGAGCAAGGTAGTAGATAAAGAGAATGAAAGGAGCAAGCATTCTGGTTGGTTAGCAGTGGGCACGGCCAACTGGATTAGACCATTTTATTTTCGGGTCATTTATTTCAGATTTAAAGGCTCTTTCTATCTCTCTTCCTCGTTTACTCCATCTCACTCATTCCACTATCAACTAATGACAACTAAATCCCTCGCCAGTAAATTGCTTTTGAAGTCCAGAGGATGAGGTAGGATATTGGTCCAGATATAGGGTGAGTCCAGGATGGGTTTTACCAAAAGCATTGGTAACAAAGTAGAATTATTATTTACTTCGCTTTGCTATCTGCTTTTGTTCCATATTCAGCTAAATCTCTAAATAGATTTTTTTTGTCCTTTATTTTTTTGTTAAAGTGAAGATTTATTTGTTTGATGTATTTCAATTTGAATGTAATTTTTAATAAAATGTATAATTTTCCAAATTCACGAAATATTTTTAATATTTATTTATAAGAAAAAATGGAAATTTTCGTTTAAATTTATATCTTGAAGCCTTTTTTTGGTATATAGATGTATTTATAATGATTATAGTGATGTAAATTACAAATAAGAGCTGAAAGTTTTAGGGTGTAATGTAAAGTGGGTGATTTAAGTCCTCTTGCGTATGTGACAACTAAGGGTGAAACTCAAAAAAATCAATAGGTCTGATCCTAGTGGAATAAACGGATATTCCGAACGTTACAACAAAAGTTGGGGAGCATAAAGTGATACAGCATTATTACTAAATACGAAGACTTCAATTCACGACAGAATTAAGCACCTTATTGCGGGTATGGATCGGTAGCACGATTTGATTTGATTCTCCCAAATTATATGAACCTAGTAAGATTGATAACAGTGGGATTAAATATGTTAAGGCGAATGAAATGTGCTGGTGAAATTCTGTAAACTTAATAAATTTTGTAAAGTTTGTACCGCAGAAGTCGCATTCCTTATAAATAAATAAAAAAGTACAATAAAGTAATGCCTATTATTTCAGACGGGCTTTATATCCAACTACCGGTCAGTTGTCATGGACGCAGACTGAATAGCAAATATACTCTACTGTATATCGGAGATATTTTCCGTGATAACCTGCTTCTTTTTGTGGTCATCGACCGGTTTCGGGCGTTCGCCAATCATCAGGATGTATTTTTGTCAGGAAATTTATGCTCTGTGCAAATCTATGTTATCACGCTGTTTGACAAAAAGCATCCTGATGATGGGCGAACGCCCGAAACCGGTCGATGACCACAAAAAGAAGCAGGCTATCACGAAAAATATGTCTGAGGCTTTCCAGCTCTGCGCAAACCAAACCACAATCACATACTCTACTTTATATTACTCTTATTAATACGTACGTCAAATAAAATAATATGTAATAAAATATCCAAGGCCAAGATCGGGAATTGAATCCAGTATCAGAATATATCTCAGGCTCTAACCACTCAGCTTTTGTGGCAACTCATTCTTCATGAAAATCGAATGAGAAGATCGTGTAGATAGTATTGTCTTGTCTCCCAATAACAAAGAAAACATTTGTTAGTGCCATGAGGTGGCGTATAGGCACCAGCTATGAGTCAAAAGCTATGAGTTAAGGTAGATTGAAGAGATAAATTTATAATTACTACTAATATTGCTGTTGTTTGATAATTTGATAATTTGTGTGCGATTAGGAGAGGAGGCGGAATGGAACCCATAAGACTCGGATTTTGAGACCAGGCAGCGCTTTCCTTACATTTTCTCAACTGTAGAAGCCTCTGTAGCTCATGTCTGAGGAAGGGTAGTATGCCTAAAAAAAAAATCTGATGTGAAACACTCACACGACTTTCTCTTACCACGTTTTTTGATGTTTTTTTTTCCTCTTATGTGGATTTACCTTACTACTATTTGCTTAGCATACATACAGCCACACACAGCCACATACAGCCACACACAGCCACATACAGCCATTTCCTCAAAATGTTCACACTATTTGTCAAATACTTTTGCAATTTAGGACTCTAAGTTATCCTTACTGCTGTCTTGTACTATTCGTAATTTTTAACTGCTGTTAATACGATCATAAATAAAATGACAGATTTTCTAAACTCTTCCAATTTTACTCATTTCTCTTTAACATAAACATAGAGGTGGTGGGAGTAAGACTCTTTGATTCCCAGTTTCAGGAAAGAAGAAAATCTGGTGTGACACACTCACACAACTTTCTCTTACTCCAGTTTTCAAAATTAATATTGACAAATTTCATAATATTAATATTGAGACATTTTCCGTTCATGGAAAGCCATCTATTTATTTCTAATTAATTTTCTTTAGATGATAGAATTGTATAATCAACTATGATAGCACTTTAGAGAAAAACATAACCCCTTCTCTCCCCTAAAAGTGCCCTTAAATGAATTTTCCCAGAGAAATTTTTTTAAATAAAAGTTGTAGATCTTTGTATGTTTAGTTTATATAAGAAGTTTCAAGAAAATCGTCAGAGCCATTTTTCAGAAAATCGCGAAATAGTGAAAAAAATCATTTGGTAAAGTAAACGAACTTCCGGTTATCCGATTTTTTGCAAACTAGGAATTTCGACAACATATTCAATTCTAATTAACATTATTTAGATGACAGGATTGTCTAATAAACTGAAATAGCACTTTAGATGAAAATCTAACCCCACCCCTCGCCCGATAACTGCCCTTAAGTGAATTTTTCCAAAAAAACACTAGTAAAGTGATACTTCCGGTTGAGGAATTTTGATAGGAAACGTACTGTCAGATCCCATGATGATACCTAAACGGAATATCAAGCTTCAACTTTCTACGGTTTTTTTGTTTTGAGCTATGCTGATCACATACACAAACCACTAAAAAGTGCTAAAAACCATTTTTATGGACTCAGGGGAACTCAAAACGGATATTTCCGGTGAAAACTCGATATAGAAAATTTGACACGATTACAATACTTCCTCTGACTAGGTAGGAGTAAGAGAAAGTAAAAATATCTTTTCTAATAGGACAACTATATGACCTTGCACAATTTATTATCTGAAAAATCAATGAAATTGCGTTTCTATATCTTTCATTTCCACTACAAACGATACACATTCTGAATCCTTTTCCGCACCCAGAATCTCCTCCTTACTTGGAACCTTATTATTAGTGCAGAACGTATGAAAAGTTGTAGCTCTTTGTATGTGTGTTGATGTACCATGTGTAGAGAAAATCGTCGGAGCCATTTTTGAGAAAAACTACAAACGTTACACATTCTGAATCCTTTTCCGCACCCTGAATCTCCTTACTTGGAACCTTATTATTATTCCAGAACGTATGAAATCGGATTTTCTAAGTTTTTTGTGTATGGAAGAGGACATAAATATTTCTAAAAATTTCTAAAATTAGATTGCTTCACATATATATTTTGATAGTATACATTTTTGCTTTGCTGAAATATCTTACTTTGGAAAATATTGTGTTTTTTCTAATTTTATCTCATTTCTTTGAAGCAATAAATTTACGGACTTCATAGAAGCAGCGTTTTTCTTTGTCGATAATGCTGAAGGTGATATTTTTCATTTGACTTTATAGCACGTGTGTGAGATTTATTTAGATGGTTCGTCGTTGCTGGTACTGATCCAAACAACTCCACACTTAATATCTACCAAGTTATCCCCCTACCTTCTCCCTGATCTACATAGTATTTGTCCCTTAACTGTTCGATAAATCCTCCCCCCCCATATCAGCAACAAACTCGGATCTATTACATTCTTTTTAACCCTGTTTCCTACCTTTTTTTTACTATTTCTCAAAACGGAAGTATTGTCCTTTATCCCCTTCTAGATGGAAAACAGTAGCATACCGATCCAAATCCTATTTACCTTCAAAGACTTCCTATACTAGTCTACTTAAACGAATTGAATGTTTTGCGGCTATGGCTGTACATCTAGCCCGTTAGTTTTGGCTGAGGCTTTAGCACATTCGATATACATCATTCTCTCTCTCTCTCTCTCTCTCCCCACTCAATTTCTTGCATACTCTTATCCTCTCTATTTTCCAATACAAAGATTTGTATAGATTTCACCGGAGTTTGGCTTCACCCCAACCTGATTTTATTAACGGCAACTAGAAATAAATCTTCTCTCATACCATTGGAAAACACAGCGTCGCTTTTCAGTCCCCTATTTCTCTGAATATCACAGAGTGGTCTGAGAGGCTTTTCATTACATTAAAGCCCATATATTTCAGAGGATAAACTTGGGGTGAAAATGCAATACTTAGGGCCATAATTTTTTTTGCAAACTTATCTCTAATCCACCCCTTTTTAAGTGTTACTATTTTGAATTTAAACTATTTAAATTAACATTAAAGAAAACTTATAACATTCATTATCTAACCTTTATTTCACTTTCATATTTAGGAAATGCAAAAATATATTTATAGATTTATATTTGCTGCATACAAAAAAAAAATCTGATGTGATACATCGCTTCACGACTTACGTTAGTTTTTTGTTTTTTTTTTGTAACTTTAATTATTTTATTTGCAACAAGCAAATGAGATGACAATGATAATATAACAAATAATAAAATAAAACATAAAATAAATTAAACACAAAACTGAAAAAGAAAGAAAAAAATACAACAATAACTAATAACTTGACGTGACAGAATTGAATGAGGGCCATCCAATAATGACCATCATAAGTCGGTTAGTATAGACATCAATGAAGCGAATTCGAAGGATGCCCTTTTTTTATCAAGCGATCAGGTGATCGCGAGGTCATCGGCGCTTCAGTCTTCGGGAAGGATTAGCAGGAAGTGTTATCTGTGACAGGTTGCGGATCAATAGGTTGTAGTGATGGGAAAGTTTGGAATGGAATTTAATATATCGGGACTTGGCGAGATCTAGGACAAATGGGATTTTGAGGTGACTGTGGATAGTGTGGTTGCTTACGTAAAAAGGAGCATCAACTATTGTGCCGAGGATTTTTGATTGGAAGGATTGGATACGATGAAGATTGGAGCTTTGCTGATCCGTATAGTTCGAGTCCTTATGTCCAGATAGGTGCGAACAGAGCTATATAGTGTATTTTTTGTTCGAGAGAGTTAGTTTTGATCATTCTGTATCGGAAGTTAAGTACTTGTCGCTTAAGTCGAGTATGTGGGTTCCAGGTAAGGCGTTTATCAAGGTACAGGCCAAGATATCGCACTTTGTCTGCCGAAGGAATAGGAATACGGTTCAGTATATTGGAGGGAGTATTTTGCGATTTAGAGTGAATGGTATGTATCTGGATTTGCCCTCGTTGATCTTTATTCTCCATTTGCGGACCCAGGGTTCGAGGATTTCAAGATGGAATTGAAGGGATCGGGTGGCAATTACAGGTTCCATATTTTGGGAGAGGATTGCCGTATCATCGGCGACTTACTTTAGTTAATTCAATAAATTATAAAATTGACAATTTTCTTTAAACATAAATTTAGTGGTTTAGGGGCACATATTGGTTAGCACCCAGAGCAGGTAGTCACTTGAGTGTATTTACATTGAGGACTAGAAGAAATCGTTCGAAAAAATTCAAAAAACTCAAAACTATAAATAAGCACCGATTTTTGTCAACTTTAGAATTTTAGTAATACTTCTAATGTTCTTGAACTTGTTAGTTGGTAGAAAAGCGTACAATTTACTGAAATGGTACTTTGGAGGAGAGCTTAAACAATGCGCTCTCCCAGAATCAGGGCCGGATTTGGCCATTTCAAGGCCCTAAGCTGAACTGGGTGTGGGGGTCTCAGCTTGCATACGCACTGAGATTGTTTTTCTTTTACTATAATCGCCAAATCGTTTGCGTAACCCAGGCAGAATTAACCGTTCGCAGATAGATCTTGGAGGACTCATCTTGAGGCGTCAACGACTAGTGTTCACATCAAAGAGAATCATTACTCCGACTTGTGGGCAGCGCCTTCCAACATTTACAATGAGAGTAGTCTGGTCCGTTACGGAATGTAATGGCAAGAGACAATTAAGAAAGACAAAACTGGCCCTCTTTGGTACTCTCTGACTTAAGCAGGCTAGAGTGGGAGAACCTGTATATAAGCCAGTGAGTATCCACCTAAAGGGATATCTATCTATCTGTCTATCAGATTCAACCATATTCATCGCATCGTGTCATACCTCTACTCTCACCTTTTATTCTATAAAGTCATTACAAGTCCAGTGCAGTTTGTGTAAACTTATAGTTATATTATAACAGGGTCTTCATATCTCGTCGAATTAATCAAACCCAATTTCTCTTTTCATCAACTCCATTATTCGGAAATATTAATTCTGCACCTTGGCCCAGACTTCACTCAGTCACAAATCGTGTCTGGTACTCCTCTTCTTTGAGAGAGTTGAATACCGAGGTGAGACATTATTCAATGCACCCTCCACATCTAGAAAAGTAGGCTTCCGCTATATCTTCCAGTGATTCATGAAATTAGCCTATTGAGATCATCCAGTGCGTCCTTCCTGGTTGATAGGCGTATTGCCGGGCACTAAGAGGGGTCACCAATGTGACCAATCCACCAATCTTTCCAGAACTTTGGCGTTTGATCGAGCACTCTTCTCAAATTTGTGGAGGTACACTACTTTGACTTTACGCCAAGTTACCGGTGTAATATCTTAGAGCTATGCATGTCCTGAAGGTTTGAAACAGGTGCACTATAAGTTCTACTAGCCCTTTTTGTTAAAGGGCCGGTTAATTTTCGGCTATTCCCTGGGTTTTTAAAAGGTTAGAAACTTATTGATGGCCCACCTGACTTTATTTGGCCTCGTAATAAAGGTGGCGAGCCTCCAGTCCTCTGGGAATGGGATCCCTCTTCTCTTCCTTATTTCAATTTCTTCTTATTTTTTTGATTTTTTTTTTTTTATAACTCTTGTTGATTTACTATATTTTTGCTTTATTATCTTTATTTTACATGATTAACATAAACTTCCAGATAAGTGATCAAAATTGTTTCTTGTACTTCTGTAACAAGCAAAATAAATACTTATATATATATATATGTATATTGAATTAGACTTTTGGTTTATTCCGGTGAGTACATAATTGAAAACTTCAAATGTGTAAGTAAATAAAAAATCAAATTTGTTCTTACTATAAAATAGGCCGTAACTTTCAAGTGGCCACTGAAACAAGCTTTAACGAATGATCCAACTAATTCGCAAAGATAAATACTTTTCAGTTTAAAATAGAACTTCCATCTGAAACGAGTTTTATTTAATTAATTAATTTCTAATGAGTAACTACCGATTACAAAACGCAGTTCTTTAATTAAATTGGTATTTTTTTTTTTACTGTTATCTTTTATTTTGAAATGAAATTATTCCAATGGTAACCATTTAGATTAAAGATAGGATGACAACACGTTCTTGCAGTATGGGGAGCACTGTGTGTTGAAAAAAGTCATTGCAACAGTATATATTTAATTACTTTTAGTAATTACTTGTAAGCTAATTCAGTTGGAGATACTACTTTTGTAAATGCATTAAAATAGAATTAGTTTAAAAAAAATTATCTAAAAAATGCTTAGAATTATGCAGTAATTGTAATCATTTTTGAGTTAAATTTAGTGTATGTAATAAATACGCGCAAATGAAGCGGTCAAGAGGGCTAGCAAATCATTACTATTATTACTACTTCGGCGCAACAATCCAATATTGAGTCCATGCCTTTTGAATAAGCCTTCGCTTATGTGGTCTTGTGCAGACAACATCCGATCATTCTTTCGGCATCCTCTCTCACTCCGACTATTCATCTAAGCCGTGGCCGTCCACACCTTTGGCTCCATATTGCTGCTCAGTCAGCGGTTTTCTTAGGAATTTTCTGATCCTTCGCCTCTAAATCTTACCTTCTAGCATTAATTAGGCCATGGTATTTTTCGATAAATCTTCCTTTCAAAGGAGTTCGTCCACTTTGTAAGCCATACGTAAGTATGTGCCTAATAATAACTTTATTCAGCCTCGTTTTGTATCTTGGGTGATAACTTGACTTTTTATTGTTTTTGGAGGCCAAAGTACAATTTGTTTTCATTTAAGTTGGACCTCTTGATCTCAACCTATATATCATTATCTGAATTCACCTATGTAGCGAGATAAACAAATTTTTAGTATTTATAAGGTCCGACGTCAAATAGTGGTCTGTCCGATACGCTGGGGTCTCCAGTACATATATATTTTGTGTTTGCTTTATCTACCTGGAGACCTTTCTTTATACCCATCGTTACTAAAGCGAGGAATGCTCCCTTTAGAGCACGGCTGTCCTGGCGACAAAATTAAATGTATCGACGTACGCCAACAATGGAAAAGTTCTATTAAAATCGTGCCTAGGTCTGGATCCCTGCGTCCATTAATGCTTTCTCTAGAACTTTAATTTTAAATAAAAAGAATGCTACGGCATTTCCTTGGCTTAAACCCTTAGTTGATTAGAACTGGAGGGAGTAATCGCCTTGAATTCGAACCGTACACTGCAACGCTGTCATTCTTAATCTTATCAGAAGGGCTTGCTTTTCCAGTATGTTCATTTTGTTCTCCATTACCTTTGTATAAATATCAACAGTATTATATGCTGACCTGATGTCAATGAAAAGGTGGTTTCCGACGGAATCTTGGGCTCCCTTCCTTTTTCCAGTATCATGCTGAAATATTCCAATATTGCTGACATGGAATCTTTTGTTACACATTGGCGTATGAATTTAAGTGTCCATAATCGCTAAAACTTGTCTGTATTTGTAAACTGACTAAGTTTACATAATCTTTCCTGCAAAAACATCTTTACTATATACAAAAACATTTGTATTGTAAACTAATATAATTTATTTGATGATTTTCTTTAAAATTGCGAACGCTTATGAAAAAAAGGTGATAGGATTTGTCTGTTTCAACCAACAAAGCTTGTAGGACAGTTCAAATCTAAACCTAACTGATAGATTCTCGGTAGGTTTGGCTAAAAAATGTTACAAATAAAACGGATAACTTTTTATCTGAGCAGTTAATAAAGAAAATTTAAAGAAAATCATTATAGCCATTTGGAAAAAATTCCGGTCATAATTCTGGTCAAACGATTTTTCTTTGGAATATTAGCAATAGTTCATATTTTCTATCATAAATATTATATAGGTGGAAAACCATAGTGTTTTAAAGTGGTACTTTTAAGGCTACTGTCCCCCCCCAAAAATCATTTTTCTTAGGAAAATGTTTCTAATAAAAGTGATTAGGTATTTATTTATAAGTGTAGATTATACGAAGTTTATAGAAAGTCGGAAAATGTGGGTGGGTCCACAATGCTGGATAACATCCGGTATTTTATAGAAAGTCGTTTGGAGCCGTTATAGAGAAAATCATGAGAAATAAAAATAAAAAAAAATATATATATATATATATAATTAAGTGAAATCGCACTTCCGGTTGATGGCTTTTGAATAAAACCTTTGTATCAAATGCGGTGATAGTATCTAAACGAAATACCAAGTTTGAATTTCATATGACTTTTTTTTTCTTTTTTTTTTGAGGGAGAGATTTTATTTACACGAACACTAAAAATTCGCTACAAAACATTTTTTACTTCCTCAAGGGATCTCAATACATGCATTTCCTGTCAAAACTTAATCTAAAATATTGCACACGATCGTAATACTTTCTTTTATAACAAACATTAAGGGAAAGTAAAACAAAAATAATGAATTTATTATAATTTCAACTCATTTATGATAACAACATCTATATTGCGCAAGTTGCCGGCATTATTGTATCCATATGCATCTTATTAATCTAAATGCTGGCAAAGTGAAAAGTGAGAAATTTAAAAGTGAAATTTATTGTAATGATGCGGAAGGTTGCTGAAGCACACATCTATTTCAAACCTTCTACCAAGTCTGGGCGTATAAATTTATATATATATATATACTTATATCTCCAGCTATAGCGTTTGCAGCTGTCATAACACTAGCAATATCTTCACTCGAGTTCTTCATCTGTATGCATCTATGCATTACATATTTTATAAATATTTTTTTTTGTTCCTGCCTTACCAAATATATAGAAAAAAAAATTTCTGGAGTATATTAGTTTACATTATACAATATAAATAGTCATTTTATTTTAGAAAGTAATTATTTAAAATATTATTTCTCTTTTAATTTAAAACTACGATATAGTTTAACAATGACAATGCAGGAACTTCATGCTTGATATTTTAGGAATCATGGGATTAGGGATCCGACACAAATGTTACGGTGAAAACCAAAAGTTACGGTAAGATTAGGGTGTTACCAAAACAAGAAAGTTTTATGATTAATTTCTGATTTTGGTATTTTCAAAAAAAAAAAGAAGAAAACCATCATGTTGAAATTGTTGTTCTTAATCTAAATCTCTTCTAGCTCGCAGTGTAGAAATTGCCTTTAGTTGTGCCTTCCAACTATTTCTATCCTTCGTCAATTTAGCTCTCTTGGTCCATTCCGGTCTCCTAGCTATAAAATCTTCCCTGATCACATCTTTCCAAGTGCTTTGTGGTCTTCCTAGCAAATGCCATTCTTCCTACATCCATCCTCATCAAATGCCCATACCATCTTAGCCTGTTTTCTCTTATTACTTCCTCTACAGGTTTGACATCTAGGTTTGATCTTATCGTAGTGTCCCTTATCGGTCCCTACGCGTCTTACCTCCAATCCTTCGAAGAAAGCGCATTTCCGCTGCTTAGATTTGGCTACGATGTTTTGATGTGGAAGCGGTATGTTAAGATTGGGAGGTATGTAGTATTTTTGAAGACTGTTACCGTAGTGCTTATACCAATTTATTTTTTGTTTACAAAACCAATATTGAAATTACCGTGTCAAATGTGCAAGCAAGAGGAAGTATTGCGATGATGTCAGATTTTTGAAATTGAATTTCACCGAAAATGCAAGTTTTGAGGTTCCTTAAGTACGAAAAATTATTTTTAGTGGAAGTTGTTCGCGCTTGTCCTCACGCGTTGATCGAGTGGCTTAGCGCACTCACCTTTCGTACGAGAATTCAAGGTTCGATTACCGTGAGGGCAAAGTCGGTGTTGATCCAGCATATCGTGATAAAAAAGTGGGAAGCTACAGTTAGTAGCGCCCTCGGTAGCGAAGGCCGGAAGTAAACGGCGTGGGAACTGCTGCATGCTTACCACCCGCCCCCTATTCAAATCGCCGACTGGTAAGCCTTGGCCCTTCATGGGTTGTTGCGCCATGTTTTTTTTTTAATTTCTTTATTTTTTATTTATTTATAGGGAAAGTTGTTCGCGCTCGCATGTGCGTGGTATATGAAATAACATATCTCAAAAACGAAAAGTCGCAGAAAGCTTAAAACCTGGTATTCTATTTAGATACCAACACTGCATTTATCACGAAGATTTCGGTTAAAATCCAATCAACACGAAGTGCTGCGACTTTACTGATTTTTTTTTTTTTTCAGTTTTTCGCACTTTTTTTTCAAAATTGGCACCACCTATTTTCCTTAAACTATTTCATTAACTAAATTACGTATTATATAAATACCTATCACTTTCATTTTTCAACATTTTACGGAAATGTGTATTTTGGGGGGGGCGGGAGGTTCTAAGGGAATATTAACATTTTCTCTAATGTATCATTTCAGTACAATATATGATTCTATAAAATACTAGTACTATAAAATATATTAATATACATGAGAAGCATTGATAGGACGCTAAATTTAATGAAGTTCCGTTATTCGAAAGTGTGCAATCTAGGTTTTTGAGGTTTTTAGAAGTTTCGTGAAAACGACTATAATGATTTCTTTTAAACAACTCAAGGTTTTTAAGGTTTTTAGAAGTTTCGTGAAAACGACTATAATGATTTCTTGGAATAGTAACTGCATGAATTTATTCTTATAAATTTTATTTGTAAAATCTTTTTGGAAAAAAAAAAATGTTTTTATACTGTTCAGTGGAATATCGCACGTTAAATGGCAAATATTATGTTTGTTTAATATTATTGGCGCCCCACTTCTGGCTACAATGTAATCACTTTGTAATAGCAACCAAGAGAGTAGAGAAAGAGAAACAAAATACCAGGCACTCTCTCGGACTGGAGTGAAAGAAACCATATAAATACAACGACAGGAAACAGAGAAAATATAGTTCAAATAAGTTCAGAAGATAGTTCACCAGTCACAACATGTCATTACCCCTTCCACTCTACCTTAATTTACTATCTTTACTGTAAAGTCCAGACGGTCAATGTAGTTTATTATTATATTACAGTGTTAACCAAGTCTTGTTAATTCATCAAACCAACCCAATTCTCTCCAATCAATTCATCCATAATAACTTCTATTATCTGTACTTGTTTCCTCCTTCATCACCTTATTATAAGGTAATTTAGATTTTTTTCTTCCTATTAGCCTCTACAGCTCACTGTCCGTTGATGGACAGTTCTCTGTAATGAGAGAACACTGTCTGGATGGCGGCAATGCACTGAGAAGACTTCGGGCGCCAATGACCATTGATGTTGACGCTCCTTAAATTTAAAAAAAAAAAAAAAAAAGTAATAGAGAAAGTCGTGTGAGTGTTCATATCATTTTTTTCTCTTTCTCTTCTGGTTTATGAAGAACAGTGATCATGTTTTGAAAAAAATCAATGTCTCACCCTTTCTTCGCTATTTTCTTAAAAAACGGCCTAAGAGAATTCCATCAGACTTGAATTTTTTTTAATTTTAAGGTTATTTTATTTTGACGATGAAATTCATTCAGCCTTGAGTTGTTACGCACCTGTGATAAAGCAGTAATTTATTAACAAGATAAAAAAAAAAAAAAAAAAAAAAAAAAAAAAAAAAAAAAAAAAAAACTGAATGTATTTTGTTATAAAAGAAACTATTTTTGAATTGTTTTCACATCATACAAAAATGTGCACAAATCATGCAAATTAGTCAGGAAACTGGAAGCTACTTTAATGGATTTCCGACCTAAGCTTTTAAGCTCTAAAACTTAACTAAAGTAAAAAAACTTTCTATACGCAAATTATTAATTATCTATCTTAATTTTTTTTTCGTCTTATTCAAATATATTTGAATATCAAAAACTTTCTCTAGTAATCGGAATTATAAAAGCAGTTTCGCCATGGTAATGCAGAGCGGTATTTTCTCACCAATATACGAGTACTATTAAACTTTATTGTTAAAGTAGATAGATGTTGCATGCATGATTGAACCTTTTATTCAATTAAAAAAATTTTTGAAAGCCTCTTTACCTTTGCTACTTTAATCCGCTCACGTCATTTTAGCAATATCAAATTTTATAATTTAAATTTATACTAAATATATGGCTAGAAAATTTGCATAAAAAATATAAATAAAAAGAAAGGCTTTTTCATTATCAATGAATAATTTAGCAAATTGTAATTTTTTCATCAGGATACAGTTAGTTAACCGAACTGTGCATGTTCTGAATATAATTTAAGTTATTTCGTGATTCTCACGAAATCTGTTACTATTTTATATGATTTCTAAACTGATTGTAATAACAACATATTCACTGATAGGTCTAATATTTTTAATTGAAAAATTTCTCCAAAAAAAATGAAAATGAATTTTAGAAAGTTTCCCTACATCAAAGATCTTCAACATTTGGTCGGTTTCTACCTATATAATATTTATTTATTTACCCCTTAAATCTGTAAAGTCATAGAATAGGAAATGTCAATATGACATGATAAAAGTATAACATAAAGATAAAAAAAAAAATGATATTAATTGGAAGTAAACATTAATTAATCCCAAAACTTGAAGGAAATTTGTCATTTTTTTTGGAGGGGGGGAAATGCCTCCGCACGAGTGTGGGACTCGCACCCACTAAAAAACCTCTCCTCCCTTGCAGGCATCCGCCCACCCCGGAATTGCTAAGGTATTACTTTGGGGTGGTGCCTCGTAATACGCCCACTCCAGACTATCTGGATCCCGTCCTCGGGAAGGGTGTCGAGGTGCCGGTTCATCTCAATAATCTTCATCCAAAGGATCGTCCGGACAAAGATAGCCAACCCTGTCCCACAGGTCTCTTCGGATGAGCATGGTCTTCACCACCGTGTCCGGGGTAACCCTCTTGATTTCAGCCTACAGCCTTTATCTTTCTCTCGCCCATCTCCCGCACCCGAAAAAGGTGTGACAGCCGTCGTCCCTAACGGCGTCCCCGTATATGCACGCCGAGTCCCCTACCTTTCCCACCCACAGATAAACGACAAAGCAACCGTATCCCTTGAAAAATTGGGTGAGGAAGTAGTCGACCTCCCCGTGCTTTCTACTCACTGAAATGTTATTTGGTGATTTGAGTTGTTGTGTGTTTGTAGTAATAGTTGGTGTAGCACGAGCGGTTTAGTAAAGGGGCTTGTAAGTATATATGTTTAAGAGAGAAGTATTAGTAATAATCAAGAGAGCACCACTGTTTTCAAAATAAATATATTATTCTCTAAGCAAATTTAAGTACTTTACAATATCACAACTATATCTTAATAAATCAGATATTTATCTAGAATAAATGTTAATCTCTATCACTGGCATGAGTTAAAGAGACCGATTCCTGAAGCAAGTGTTCTGGCTTGAGTGTCTGTTCAGACTGTATTGAAACAATGTCTTCTCTTCATAGTTCAAATCCTTTCAAATAATGCTGGTATATCTGGAGGGAGTTTTATTGTTTTACCCTAACTGTTTCTTGCCCTTTGTCTCTTGGTTTGCATTGACCTAGATTGTAGTGCCTGGCTCTATCCCCATCACTAAAATACACTATTTGAACTTGCAAATTTTCACAAAATTATTTTACTAAACTATTTTCCAAAACTATTATTTTTCCATTTCGTTCTTCCACTACATTCTATAGATTCTATTATTAAAATTTAAATCACTTTTTAATGATTCTCACAGCCGTTTTGGTCCCATGAGACGAAAAAGTGATTTCATATGGTAAGAGCACATTTATTTATCACAGTTCTCTGGGCAACTTTTGAGTAATTAATTATAAAAACTTCAAAGTCAATATTTATTGTACTTCTATGATTATTTTCTTAACAATATCGATATTGTTAATGATAATACTTATAATAATAAATATTTTACAAGTTTTAGTATATCTATTACACTGTTTTATATATTCTTTATATCAAAATTTCAAAACAAGGACAAGGACAAGTATTAATTTAGAAGTACTTTGATTTATATGTAATTTTACATTAAAAAAAAAAAAAAAATTTCCCTTACTTTTTTCCCTCATG
Organism: Triatoma infestans; assembly: GCA_011037195.1. Taxonomy (NCBI): domain Eukaryota; kingdom Metazoa; phylum Arthropoda; class Insecta; order Hemiptera; family Reduviidae; genus Triatoma; species Triatoma infestans. The sequence continues at coordinate 76,335 of JAAEAF010014546.1, forward strand.
TTGTGCTTCCTTTATATTCCCTGTGTTTCTCTTTTCAACACTGACTGCTTCTTCTCATCTCTTGGAAAACTACATTTAACAAACTTTACAACCAGACGCGCCCCCCCTTTCCATTCCTTCTTATACAACGTTAGAACCATCTAGCTAGAAACTCTCCTCTACTAAATGTGTTAGTGTTTTCGTCCAATAAACTCGTTGCTAACTCTACCCACTTCTTACTCTCACAGTATTTCCGTCTCTCTCCAACTTTCTTCTATATATATTTTTTTTTCTTACCTTCTACAACTTTTCCAAAACTCTTTTAAACATTTTTTTTTTTTTTCTTTTCAACTTTCTCAATTGGTGCGTCGAAGACTAGCGAACAAGAAATAAAGAGAGGTCGTTTATCAGGAAATTTTTGGGTTACATATTCTACATTTTTTTTTTTTTTTTTAGTAATGGTGGTTATTTTTACATTTATAGTTTATAAACACATTTTCATTTCAATTTGAATTCATTTAATATATGTAAAGTAGATTTGCATTATAGAAAATACTGAATATCGAACTTCAAATTTGGTAAGGCAATTCCCCCCCCCATATCTTATACATACGTATATATTAAACAGAAATATAATGTTTGTTCAATATCTGTTAGTCAGTACTACTAATATTGCTTCTTTCTTCTGCATCTATAATCATTACTGAGAAAAATATAAAATTCTGATTTAATACCTCATACAGCCACGTTTCCGGTTTCTGGTTTCACGTTACGCTACCAAAAGGAGCTTTTCATTGCTAGTCTGATTGTGCATTTTCACCATTGGAGGAAACAAGCCAAAAAGAAGAAGGAACCAAAACAAAATCTATTCAAAGAATAGTCTTTTTTTTATTTATTTTTTGTCTACATCTAGAAGAAATTTACCGATACATAATTATGTGAACGTTAAGATTAAGAATTTTGCAAAGTGCTTCTTCTATGAGTAAACTACACTCTTATAAGTTTCCAAAATTAATAATATACAACGCATATTATAAAATCGCTTATCTTTAAAATTGCTATTCTCCTCTTAGTAATATTATAGCAATAAGTTCATGCAGATATAGAAAAAAGTATTCCTTCCTTTCTCAAGAAGTGAAAATTTCGTTATTTTTAGAAATATTTCTATTGTATCAAATATATAAGTGAAAAAAAAGCAAACACATACTGAAGCGGAGAGCTTTAGTGGAAAGTTTAACAACGTTCCAGCAACCTCCAGAATTCTCCCAGAAATCAATTATTCCTGCAAAAATGTTTCAAATAAAATTTATAGGCATTTATGTTTTGGAGAGATAGTATACAAAATTTGAAAGGAAATCGTTGGAGCTGTTTTCGAAAATTCGCAAAAAACTTGAAAAAAATAAACATTTAGTAAAGTCACGATTTTGATTGATGGATTTTTCACGAAACCTTTCGTAGCAGGTTTGGAAGTTTTGAGCTTCCTGCTATTTCTGAAATAATTGTTCACATTCCCTCTTTCTCCCTCTTAAACCTTCCAATCACTCTTTTTTCCATCACAAAATACGCACATACAGACTTTTCGTTAAAAAAACTTTTTTTTTCATGTATTTCCGGTGAAAACACAAATTTTGATCATTTAACACGATCTTATTATTTCCTTTTACAGCAGATTGAGAAGTAAAAAAAATTGTGATTGCCGAAACTATATTATTTGGAACTGCATGTCATGGACACGCTCTTCATGGCGAGTATCGTGAGAACATTTTTATCTATAGAAGACTAACTACACTTGCTTTGATTTTAAGGGCACATGCACAAGTTAGAATTCAATCTTTTGGAATAAATAATAATAACTTGTCATAGTAATAAAACTTTTACATAATTAGAAATAAAAGATGGAGGCAAACACAAAATAAATAATTATAGATTAAAAATTATTTAATCACTCATTAAAAGGACTTCTCCAAAATGAGGTTATCCAGAGGAGTAGACAAACTAATTTATCAGGCCTGGAATAAGAGGACTTGTTAACTTCGGCTATAAAGGGAGAATAAATCTAGATGAGATTAAGTTTAGTTAAACAAAAAGAGAAGTTCGGCATTTTTTCATTGATCTAGTTTCTAGTACAAATCTGTTTTTGGTGAGTGAAATCAGAGTTCGATTTCGTTAAGTATTGACCCAGATTCGTGAGTTTAAATGGGGAGCTATAGTTGTTGTGGTGGTTGGTTCCGCAGAGCTGGAAAGCATCAGACACCACATTTTCCGTGGTAGCCTGCTTCATTTTGTGGTCATCGACCGGTTTCTTAATATTTCTATAACCCTTTATAGCCGAAGTTAACAAGTCCTCTAATTTCAGCCTGATAGATTAGTTTCTCTACTCCTCTGGATAACCTCATTTTGAAGAAGTCCTTTTAATGAGTGATTAATAATTTTCAATCTAAACATATATATGCTCATATAAACATTTATACACAGTGTATAAACAGAATTTGCTCTGTGCAAGTCTGTGTTATCACACTGTCTGACAAACGCATCATGAAGATGGGCGAACGCCCGAAACCAGTCGATGAACACAAAATGAAGCAGGCTACCACGGAAAATGTCTCCGAAGCTACAGTTAATAGCTGGTCAATAGCTTGACATGTTTATTACCCACACGCCTCCCAATAAAAATCGCCGTCTGACAAACCTTGGTCCTTCATCAGTTGTCGTGCTATTGTTTTTCTTTTCGAACCGACGACAGTTTAAATGGTGGTTGAATACTAAAGTTTAGCAACATTGTCCCTGTATATATTGTTACGTAATAGTGGCAGATTATTAGCATTATTGTTCAACAACAAGAATTAGTAATGGGAAGCCTGCTCCGGAAAAATGAATAACCTTGGACCGACTGAAAACAACATTAATCCATGAGGCATGCTTGTGTTAGTGGCTATTTATTTACTAACATTGGCAAACATTGGGAAAGTTTACATCCAAAGAATAACCGCGGACCTTCAAGCTAACGTGCATTACGTGATGTTAGGGCCGATTTCCGATCTTGAACCTAGAATTTTCTTAATGTAATGTGAAGTTTGCTTTTCTTCTCCATCACAAACCTATAATTGGACGTAGAATCCGCCTGAAAAAGTAGGACTTATTTTATTTGTTTTAATACAAATGAAAATGTTCTTTTTCTTACTTCCCTTAATATACTTGTTTCGAAATATATAGTTTACTCATAAAGAAGTAGAAAAAAAGAAATTTAACACATAATATTATCATCATTTTCAGGAAATTTAAATTTTTACCATCATTATAGAAAAATCTAATTTTTTTTTATATATAAAACATATTAATTATAATAAACTTATTATTTAAAGACTTACATTAATAATAATCAAAGAATGAAAAGAATGGTATTTAAATAGAAATAAACTAGATAATACGGTGCAAGTCTGCATTAGACGATAGCAGTGGCACTTGATTTTAATTAGAATCATTTTCTTCTTCTCATCACAAGACCTTAATTCCTTTCTTCATTTTAATTTCTTCTATCTCCAGGTGAGCATTATTTGAATTCCATTTCATAATTAATTCTACTTTAAATTATTTAACAAAAAAAAAAAAAAAAAAAAAAGGCTAGATATTTTACAAAATATTCATTTTAAGAGGATTCTCTATATAGTATTATTGTAAGATGGCTAAATATAATTTTCAATTAATTTTTTTGTTTAATTATTAATTCCTCTCCATTAACAAGTGAATTTTATTAATTTCTTCAGACGATAATTATAATCTACTACGGAACTTTTTTTTTTTCACAATCTTGTCACACATTGTAAACATTTAATATCATCAGAGACATTTTTCGTGATAGCCTGTTTCATTTTGTGGTCATCGACCGGTTTCGGACGTTCGTCCATCTTCAGGATGCGTTTGTCAGACAGTGTGACAACACAGACTTGCACAGAGCAAATTCAGTTTACACATTCCTATTATGCCACTGCTATCGTCTAATGCAGACTTGCATCGTATTATCTAGTTTATTTCTATTTAAATACCAGTCTTTTCATTCTTTGATTATTATTAATGTAAGTCTGTAAATAATAAGTTTATTATAATTAATATGTTAATATAAAGGAAATTTAGATTTTCTAATAATGATGGTAAAAATTTAGATTTTCTGAGTGGGTAAACTGGATTTGCTCTGTGCAAGCCTGGGTTATCACACTGTCTGACAAACGCATCCTGAAGATGGGTGAACGCCCGAAACTGGTCGATGACCACAAAATTAAGCAGGCTATCACGGAAAATGTCTCTGATGCTTTCCAGCACTGCGGAACTAACCACCACAATAACATTTAATAATTTGATTTACTAGCAAAGACGGTACAGTCCACAATCCTTTGTCCAAAAACATCTCTACACCCATTTTTCTTAAATTCTTTCAAAACATCTTTCATCCCAAAAGGTTTGGGACTTATTGTTTGAGAATGCCATCAGATTAGGGACTCATGATTACTACCGAAACTTCTTCTCTTTCTAGAGATGAACCAAGCCATTGGAATCTGCTGCTTTCGATATACATAATTATTTCTTTGTTTTCCGGAAATAGTTCATCTCAACTAACTATCGCTTTCTTTCTTCATCCACTTCTCTTTTATTATCCTATTATCAAAACCTTGCAAGTTTTTGAGGATTGCTTTTAGTCAGTACATTAAAATCGTGCAGACTGTCAGCTTTGGGTTTCCAGCAAAAAAAATTCTTGAATTTTTGTCTAGTGTTATCGCTGATCTCTTTTATCCAAAAGTAGATAAATTTATTTGCACTTTCAAAAGTTGCTAAAAACTATACCTTATCTTTATTTTCTGATCAAACTCTTTTTTTTTTTTTTTTTTGCCCATGAGTAATAAATGCTATGTCCATTTAGTACTTACAGTATGGTCAGCACCAGTTCTGCAGTCTAGAAAATTCCTCGTGAAGGAGGGCTAGGAAACATATCAGTCAAAAGAACGCCTTCCTACCTGCTGATAAGTATTTGCTTAGCCGGTTTATCAGAGATTATTCATGCCTCCATGCTTCCATTATTCTTGCCTAGTCATAACTCTTACATATTCAATTAATCTTACATATTATATGGTTTATTTCTTAATAGTTTATTTGTACTTGTCTTTTACTATAGTCGCTGAAGGAAGGTCAAAATTTTCTTCTTGTTAACAGAGATTTGATAATGCCTTTTTTATAATGTAAAGCTTTCTATTATTTTTCCTAAAGAATCAATAACAAAAGAAAGGAAATACAAATAGATACGAACATGACTCACAGTGTTTCGATGTAAATTGTTTTCTATAGTTTTGTCTCCATTTCTCTTCAAAACATCCAGTTGGAATTTCAGATTCGCCACAAGAGCCCTCAATAGTCTTTTAATATTCGATCGGTTTAGATCATCAAAATGGCTCAATTTTCTTTTTGAAAATAACCTATGCCCTTAGTAGTTAGAGCTTGATGCATTGAAACTAATGCTTGATTATCATATATGGAATACCTTTCTGGGTTTAAAGTGTAAAATAGTGTTATATGTATCTATTACTGTAGTACATACGTATATTAGATGAAAGAAAAATGTAGGCAACTAAGTAAGGAAAATTAACATCTTAAAATAGATTAAGTTAATTATTTTAAAATACTTCAAATTAATGACTTCAATATTTCTTGGTAGCGAAGAGAGAACTGTTTACGTTAATGGTCCTCTAAACTTGAAAAATGGTTGTCACCAATCACTTATTTTCCTGCAGTTAGTTCAGAAACTTTTAGTTAATAAATTTTATTGAGTTTGGAATTTTTACTGATGTTTAGTTATAGCACATTTGCCGTGGTTTAGGGACGGTGTAGATTTATACATATATATATGTATTTAAAGACAAAAACAATATATGTGTAACTAATATACTAATAAAAAATCATTGTATCCCATTTCGAGAAACTGAAAAAAAATTGAAAATTCATCTTTACTGTTCTAGTTTATGGATTTTGACAGAAAGCTCCAAATTGGATCCCGGTGTGAATGAACCTAATAAAATATAAAGTTTAAGATTTCTACGATTCTATGTTTTTGTGTTATTTTGTTTAAGCACAAGCACACCCAACCATTCGATAAAAAAAATGTTTTTTTTTCATACTCACGTCAGTCTGTATTGCGTTCGCATCAAATTTTTCAAATCAAATTTTCATTGGAAATATTGTGTTTTAGGTCTGCATTGAATATAAACTGCTGGATTGCATAAAATTTCAAAATATTATAATTTGAAGTTGACAGGTATTTTCGTATTTATGGATTCATGTTGTTAACTCTAACGCAAAGGAAAAAAGAACAACTACCAAAAATTTAAGAAAAACCTGGTTTTATTACACAGAATAAAAAATAAACCTCAAAAAAAAAAATCTGTAAAATTCAAAATTAAAATGGTTCTTATTTATTATCACTTCTTCATTTTTTTTCAACAGTGTTTAGTGATACCTTCTCTTGCTCTGATAACTGCAGCAAGCCTCCTTGGCATTGAAGAGATTAGATTTTGGATAACCTCTTGAGAAATCTCATTCCATTCTTCTATAACTGCTGTACGTAACTCCCTGAGAGTGCTAGGGGCAATCAGGCGAAGTCTGAGCCGTTTCCAATTGTGTCCGAAAGGTGTTCTATTGGATTTAGGTCTGGACTTCTCGATGGAGCGTGACATCTGGCATTGTTCTGCATTAATAGAAAATCATCATCGACTCTTTCAGAAATTGGCATAACATATCGCTGAAGAACCTCTTCAAGATATTTCCAGGCATTTAGCGTACATTTTCCACGATATGTAACTCTTTATGTCCGTCAAAGCTTATGCGTCCCCAAATCATAACACCGCCTCTATCAGAAGCCACTCTTGGAGAAATCTTAACCTCTGCATATCTCTCACTTTGACGCCTCCAAACTATCATCCTTCCATCCGGAGAATGTAGGGTGAATTTCGACTCATCTGTGAATAAAACACGTCTCCAATCCTCTGTTGTCCAATTGACATGTTCTCGTGAATATTGCAGTCTGGCGACTCTATGTGCTCTGGTGAGGAAAGGGCCAGTAGCGGGTAACCTGGAAGCCAAGTTTGCTTCATTTAACCTTCTACTGACTGTCCTACTTGAAATCTGGACATTTCGGACATCAGCGATCAAGTGAAGTAATTGATTATTAGGACGAACTTGTTCCTTAATACATTCAGATGAATAAATCTCTCATCTGTCCGAGTTGTACTTCTGGGATGGCTCGTAGCAGGTATTCGGGAGTATCTCCCAGTCTCTCTGTAGCGCATTAACATTCTTGAAACAGTGGATTTGATTCATTCCTAGTCTCTGAGTAATAATTGACTGCTGAACCCCTTCTTCATGCAATGTTACCACACGAACTGCCATTTCTTCAGAATAATTTCCTTCACGAGACATTTAATGTTTTAAAATATTAAAACAATCTTTAAAAAAAAAAAAAAAAACTGATAATAAAAACACTAGAGAAAACTTAAGTAAGAGAGAGTAATTATTACTCATAGGCAATGAAATAACGTACTGGGATGATTTGTGTTTACAAGGTATGAACGGATTATTCGTTACAAAAACATAAACAAATGGATTTTTCTTGTTCTCCATTGGGTCAGAGTTTATTAAAATGGAATCCATAAAAAAAAAAAAAAAAATACGAAAATACCTTTCAACTTCAAATTATAATATTTTGAAATTTTGTGCAGTACTTTTTTTGTCCAGTAGTTTATATTAATTAAAATTATATTTGAAATCTGAAAAAACTACAATTATTTACGACTAATAATTTAGTTTGTTATAGAAGACGTTAATAAATTGAAGAAATAGTTAAACCTGGCAAGCTGTATTGTCGTGCGGGTCAAACACGATACATATTGAAGGCGTTCCATTCTCCTTCAATTTTTATTTTCTCTTCATAACTTTAACTTGAAAAATCTGGTGTGAAACACTTACGCAACTTTTTCTTACTGCAATTTACATAATTATAATTGACAGATTTTCTACAGACATATAAATATATTTAAACTTTCTTTCTAAATATTTAGTTTTCTTTAATATTATATTAATGGGAGAATCTAAATTTAATAAAACGACTATTTTGAGGGAAGCGTGGGACCTACCAGCTCCCCTCGCACCCCTCTAAATTCAGCTTTCCCGGAAAAAAGTTTCAAAGCAAAGTTGAGAGATCACTGTTATTTATAATTAGTGTAATGGAATCCGAAGAGCGGAGAAGCACATTTAATGTATCAAATTTAATTACTCCCCATCTAGGCCAGACTAGGAAGGGACAGTTCGATTCATATAAATAGAGTGATAGCCGTACAGTTCATGACAGTTTTACAACAGATTACGACCAGTTTTCAACCAGTCAGCAACCTTCTACTACCTTCTCATCATTCTGTCTCTTTACATTATACACAATGTTCAGCTTATTTTCTACTTTATTTCTCTAAAACCCATTCATACTAATTCTCTCTCCTTCTCACATCTATTATATTAGTATACCATGTTTTTTGAAATCAATTATGGAGAGGAACCCAAAACATATATTTTCGGTCAAAACTCCATTTCTAAGTTTTACACGACCGCAATACTAAGTAAAAATCAATTTAGAGATTTTGCGAGGCATTACTATATTGAGCATTTTTTAACCAAGTCGTGCAAATATTTCATACTTTCTTAAACTTTTCTCATACAAACATTTATCTATGATTATCGAAATTAAATCCCTACCGATAGTATTATTATGTTGTTATTATATTTAGAATCTGGTTTGTATGTCTGTACGAGGAGAACAACACAATTAAAAAAATGAAAAATTCCAAGTTCTTCAACTTTCATAATTTCATTAAAAGTAAAATCAAGGGATCAGTTTCATATATTTTGGACAAAAAATTACTTAAGTAGAATTACCACAGCACTCGCTCTAGGGGCGGGCAACCCGGACATTTGTCCTGGGTACCAAAATTTAGGGACGTGGAGTAAAAAATTTACCGTGCGTGGAGTATTTATTTTGTTTTTATCTAAAAGTTAAAAATATTTAACACTATTATTGAAAAATTAACGCAGAATTTGTAAAGGACGATGCTTAAACTTGTTTGAACATGCATATACTTCTCTGAACAGAATAGCATTAGCATGCGAACAGAGCGCTGTTTCAGCTTGTGTTTGTACATGCACAGACTAGCTTTAAATAATATATATTCTTAAGGGGCGGCATTCGTCTTTTGTCCTGGGCGAAGTAACAGCTAGAGGGGGGCGCTGATTACCAATTCACTTATATTTTCCCTATTTTTAAATTTTCTCAAAAATGATTTGAATGATTTTTTTTTTTATACTTGGTGCTAGGTTGGGTGCCGGGGCACAAAGACATTCAAGGTAACGAAGAGGCCGACAGGCTGGCAAAGGAGAACGCCCATTGGTCAGAAGTCTTTCTGCAGCATCTCATATAGAACTGCATGTGGGGCTATTGAAAAATGGCTAACACAGAAACATACATTACATTGGAAAAATATTGCGTGGCTGAGGCTCTCTGGGTACTCAAACACTCGAGACAACCTATCTCTTCGGCAGAACAAAATTGGAGCTTAGGAGAATTACTGCCCTAGTTACAGAGTATTGCCTTTTAAGCATCTGCATAATATGGGTCTCTTTAAGGACTCACTCTATATGGAAATACGATCAAAAGGATGAGACACCGTTTCACCTTCTTGGAAAGTGCGTGCATTATGATCGCAGACGATTCCTGAAATTTGGCGCCCACATTCTGGAAGAATGCGGAATCGAAAATTTCACTCGCCTCAGCCCTGGTTTTTTTTTTTTTAATGATACAGGGCTGATGTAGATGTTCAACGGGGTGAACAATGGGCCAGCCGTGGTCTAAGTTCTGAACCTCTCTGGAAGCCATGGGTTTTAGATTAGATTAAATTATACTTGGTTGTTGTACTTATTTAATATTTATTAAACCTGCTTGCTTTTTATTTACAACATATTTTCAAAACAATGGATTATCGGGTAATCTCAGGATTTTACGCTTATTCTAATAAGCATAATTTCCAAATCCATTTTAGAAATCCTTGGTCTGTGGGAAACAAAAAACTGTCATTCGTTATATAACTTAACTGAGATTGCTATAAAAGAAGAAAGTGTATTTTTTCCGAGGCATTTTTTTCAATTACAATTTTTGCCTACTCTTCATTACTTGTTTTTTTTTTTTTTATTTTAATAAATTAATCGTATTAAATATTAATGAGTTATTAGTCTCAAAATAAGATAAAACATTTTTAATGAGATGAGATTTGTTAAAAATTACTATATATTCAGTGAATTAAAAGAATTTGAATATCATAAATAATCCTATTAATATCATTAGCAGAGATTATGAAAATCTCATTAGAGAACTAAAAAGGTGACCTTATTATTTATTATTCTTTTGATCAAAATAATTTCTGTATATTCTTACTGATTGTAGATTAGACAGTAAATTATTTTTATTATAGATAATTATCCATGATTATTATGTGATAACTCGTATAAAAATTGGTTGGGCCAAATAATATAAGTCGTTTAATATAAGTAATCAAGTAGTTTATTGATTCGTGATTATTGTGAACAGAAAGGTTTGTAAATATGTAAATGGCTTCAATATGAAGTTATGCTGCGCAGAAGTGAACTGATAGTTTTTCACCAAACTTTGGTGAAATGTTATAAGTAATGTACCCACTAATCAATCCCGCGGATAGCGTACATTTGATGATCATTTTTACCCTTCTAAAAGGTGCTAAAATTGCCCTCGACTTTAAACTGCTTGAAAACTTCACGATCCCAAAGAAGAGCATCAGCTCCGACATTTTATACTTTTCATTGAGATATAATCCTCCAAATGGCGCATGATACTCTTTGACGGTGCTAAAAAACTAATGGTATCATTCAAAAGTGAATATGTCATCACGTGTCAGTCATCTGTTTAAAGAAAATGTTTAATTTACAAATGGTTTTGCTTTAGGTGTGCTCGTGACTATTCAAATATACCTAGAACAAAAACTAATCTAGTAGAAAAGCCCTCATGCGTTTTCACTTTTTCCAATTTTCATCATTTTACTTGACGTTTTTTCTGCAAATTTGGAACCTTTGCTTAATATTTAGTTACCTTTAAGATGGTGGGACAAATAATATATTGAAATGATAGTTTAATGCGACTTACCTATAATTGCTGGATTCCCGGAAGCGTGGTACTGCTCCAATATGGCTTAACTTACAAAAAAAAAAGCATCTCCCAGTGAGAATCTACCGGCTTTGCTACAATATCTTGAGATATCCTAAATCTCCGACTCTCCCAAGCAGAGCCCCTTGGGTGAGTTGCGAAAGCTAGTGTTGTAGAAAAAGGGGTCACTGATTTACATCGTTCCCGTGACACCATTGTCACAATTCTGACCCATAATACTTAGACGTCCTGCCTATTTTGTGTAAATGACTAGCTAGCCAAGCGTGACCAATCACCATCTAGTCTTTCAATTGTATCCTACTTAGGGCGAGAAGATACTCGCAAGTCCTTTGTCTTGTATTTTTTATAAAACTTTTACCCTAGAGACAACCCTTCATATTCCTCCAGTTCCCAAATAACTCCATTGTTGAACTTCTAAATTGCTGCTTGTTTTTGCCGCAAAATTTTATTGGTACGCAGTCTCATATTTCATGTTAGCTTCCCTCTGTGTGTGTGTGTGTGTGTGTGTGTGTGTGTGTGTATATATATATATATATATATATGTGAAGCATCGTAATTTAAAATAAACCAAAATCATAAAAGTTTAAACATATTATTCTGCTTGGATATAAAAGAAGTGAATCTATCAATTGGTTTCTATAAAAAAAAAAAAAAAAAATCAGTTAGTACCACTTTCTTGGTTTTCAGTTTTTATTATCTCTCTAAAGATAGGTCTAATATTTGTTTTCAATATTTATTATATTTTATTAAACACAACTAATATCTTTCATTTGAATTAATGAGGAAGTTTTGTGGTTCGGAAAGAGGATTTAACAGATTTTTTTTCCTTAAAAGTCTTAACTTTCAAATTAGTAATTGCTTTTAACTATGATAGTTTTATCAAATTCGAAACTACTTAGAAGTGCAAACAGCGCAAACGAATGAAAGTCTGTACTATAGTTTTTCTGATTGAGAGACAGAATTGGGACAGAGTTATGAAACTTAAAAAAAAAAAAAAAATTCAAAAACCAAATTTAAATTCAGAGCTATGCCAAAATATTTTACATTACAATAACTTCCTTTAGAAAAATAAAAACAACCATCACTGTTATAAAAACAGTAAATGGGTTTTAATTATGTTAAGAATCTATTTAAAAAAAAATTAATATTGCAAATAAATTAGAAAGTTGTCCTTTTATCATTAAGTTATTTTAAGCTGATGTATAACTTCATAACTATTCTTTGAATAGTACAAAAATAGAAACTTAGTATGCCAATTAAATTAATTTATTTTATTACATATTTAATAGATTTTAATCAAAATGCTGTTTTATAATAAAAGAGGTTTTTACATATTTTTATTATTAGTTTAGTTTTATTGTAAAACACAAAATACAGTTTTGTTTATATTGTCTTCATTCTTACCATTATTCTTACTTCTTCCACCTGAAGTAAGCAATATTTTTTTTTTATAATCTTTTATAAAACAAGAAATATTATACATTTAATTTTTAATATTTTTGAATATTAATAGTATTTACATTTGAATAGAGTAATGTGATAAAAAAAAAATAAAAAATTCTCTTCTAATATTGGCCACTAACTACAGTTGCAATCTGACGGTTAATTTATGAACTAACACTCAATGTCTCTTTACTCTATTTTAAGAAACTACCACTTCTTCATAACTTGCTAAAATACACTAGTTAAATTTTATTTCAACAATATATTTGTAGTTTTTCGTTTTTTTTGTTTTTTTTTTATCATTGCAAAAAATAAATTTAAAAATGAAAATTATATTACAATACACTTTATATTATTTACAGTTATTTACAAAAAAACTTTTCAAGTAACTTTGAAACTATTCAGTAATTAATTTTTTTTTATTTTCTACGATACTAAACTTGCCCTAATATTATTATATATAAATTAATCAATTGAATGCAATTATTAATTTTACAAAGAAATACATATATTATGTTGTGAAAAAAATTCAACATTTTCACCAATTTAGCTTATTTTGCAAAATATATCTAGTAAAATCAAAGTAAATACAATATAAATATATAGTATAATATAAATTTCTAATATTATAATTTATTTATTTACAAGTTTTTTGCGGACCAATTTAGTGGTAAAAAAAATTTTTACCAATTATTCATAATATATTTAAAACTAACTTAATAATAATAATAATTTCTAAAAATTATTCTAGAACATAATAATATCTAGTTTGTAAAGTGTTTTTTTTTTTTTTTTGGTATTTGAGGCGTGGTTATTATTATTACATGCTCTAAAGCCCACCAAGTTAATGAAGATTGTTAATTAATAACATGCACTACTATTCCACTATGTTTGTATTACATCTGTTTGTCCTTATTAAAATTGAAATATTTTTTTATATATTTAATAAAATTTAAATATATTTGCCTATAATTAATTATTTGAATATTAGTAATTATTTTATATATTTATCTTAAATTAATTTACATTAAAATTTTGGATTAAATTTTTTAAAAATAATATTTCAATCTTTTTATCTTATGTAAAAGTTAAATGTGAAAAAAACATTACTTCCTGCAAAAGCAGAAGGATAATTTCTTGCCATTTCCGGCCACGCCTTTAAATCTATTCTTATTGTCTGTAGAGATGATGTTATTTATGGACCGAACTGGTCCCTTGATTTTTTTTTTTTGCTTTAACCTCATATAACACACACCGTCTCGTATTTCCTATCCTATTTAAATATTCATTAATGTTTTTTTTTTTTTTTAATTAGTTTTTAAAGTTAAATTTTTGATCACGTTAATAATAATAATATAAATTGTTTAGATTAATTAGATTTAATAGAATTTTTAAATCACACAAATATTTTATAAAAAAAAAATTAGTTTTTGGTTTTATTTCTTACGTTTTTCTTTTTTACTTACAGTTTTATTCCAAGAGTGTTGATAAAATGTTAGGCTCAAGTTGAATTTTTTTTTAGTGTTTCCTTTTTATTATTTAATTTTTTCTCAGTCTAGTTTCTATGTAAACCCGATCTTACGCTTGACGGCGTCCGTTAATCATTGTATCGGTCGAGTTAACTGTACAATTAGATGTGATAAAGGAAAGGTATATATATATATATATATATATATACATATATATAAAACTATAAAAGTAAAAAATGATGGGCTGTATAGAATGTTAAGGCACACACTCCACACTGTAATATATATGAGTGTACACATCTGGACGACATATGAACATTGGGACTTTTAAAAGACAGAATTGTATTATAAAATGGATCTTTCACTCTCATCTTTCCTTTTCATAAACTATACAGTACAGTGTGTAGTTTCTACCAAAAAACGGATTAAAGATAATAAAGAAAAAAAAAAACATTTTTGTAAACCACGTTGTTGTATTGAGAAGTTGAGGGAATATTAGATCCGAGAAAATGTTCGATCTCTAACAGGTTTTTTTTCTAGTTTCAGAGAGTACACATCTTGAAAAACACTGACACTATCACTACAAATATTTACATTACCACTATACTTTATTTTTCCTTTCGTTTAACATTTTGACAGAGAGAATAAAGATTAAAAAGTTTAAATGAAAAAAAAAAATGTAAAGAGAAAACTAATATTTATAACAAAAACAAACTTTTTATAATTATTTTATAAATATAAAGAAAACAAGAGAACAAAAATCACTAAATTTGATTTTCAAGATTCCAAAAAACTTCTTCTGCACTATTTTAATAGTAACGATGCACTAAGGGAAAAATTTTTTGCGAAGATATAACTCTGTCCAGCAATCGATGATGCAGGCAAGTAAGCTCCATACTTCTTTACATTCCATATGGTCAAGTGCACTATGGGAAGTATAGAAGTACGGAACCTACGGTTAGCCACTAGAGAGAAAAAAAAAACATGAACAAACAAACAAACTCCCAAGGGTTGCTGTAGATTAAAAGGTTATAAAAATGATGTTTTAAAAACTGGTACTTAGATTTTGGTTATAGCCCGGGGACCTTTAAAGATGAAAATGCTTGGTACTGTTGAGATGATGCTTGCCTGGGGACGACTGTTGCTTGTCTGGGGGCTATTCGTTTCTAAAAACAGACCCTGCCGTATGGGGAGCCCCCCTTGGCCTGTAGCATACACATGTGGTACGTATGTATAACCCGCTGTTGCTGTGTGCCCTAGGAGTTTCTTTATAAAATAAAGAGTGGGGGACCGCACGGCCAAATTTGTCTACTGTACAGAAATACACCCTCTTCAAGATAGTAGTTACTTCTTACTCCCCAATACATCTTGTACATCTTCAATTCCAACTCTTTCACATTATACTATCTACACTTACGCACACTAAGCCTTCCTCTTCATCTTTCTTCCTTTCTCCACTAATAATGTTCACGCTAGTAAACAAATGATTCAACGCCCTTTTTTTTTTCTTTCACTAATTCACCTGTAACACAAATCATTCTACCAAAATTTACAATCTGCTAAAAGTACCAATACTTAATTTTTACTTAACCTCATTAAACATTAATATAGATTAAATATTTATTACTTTCTAACAATATTAAAATGATTTTTATTTGTTTATTAATAATTATATTTTATAAATTATAATACAAATCATAGATATACAAAGTTAAAATACAAATTATTTATATTAAGATTACCATTGGGTATTCATTTTTGTCAGTTGGCCAAACATAATGCTCTCTCTGCTTCATCATATTACATCGTTACTATTTAAATTTACCAAATAATTGAAAATCAGATTACTGATTTTTTTTTTAATATTATAATACAAATATTATTTGGTACATTATCCAGTTCAAAGGGATCACAAAAATTGGCACCGCTTGTTGAAAGACGTAAAAATTAAATTGCATTTTTTTACACATTGTGTCCTTGCATGTTTTATTTTTTTCTCTTACTCCTAATAAGAGGAGGAAGTATTTCGCGATTGTGCCAGATTTTTGAAATTGAATTTTCACCGGAAATACATGTTCTAGGGACCCCCCCCCGAATACGATACAAATGTTTTTTTAGTAAATGGGTCTTGTATGTGGTGGGTGATGTAATGGTACCGCAAAGATAACGCAACCACAGCAGAGAGAAGAGAGGCCCTCTCTCTGGTTAACAGAGACTACTCTCTGACTTAGGAAGGCTAGAGTGGGAGAACCTGTTATATAAGCCAGTGGGAATCTATCTAGAGGATATCTATCAGATTCAACCATACATCGCATCGTGTCATATCTCTACTCTCACCTTTTATTCTATCAGTTTCATTGTAAAGTCCAGTGCAGTTAGTGTAAACTTATAGCTACATTATATTAGTGTCTTCATATCTCGTTCATTCAATCAAACCTAATTTCTCTCCTCAACAACTCCATTATAGTGTTAATAGAAAATATCACCTAAATGAAAAGTAGCAGTAAACAAACTCAAGCACAGAATACCAAATTCCGTATAGGTACCAACCACCACCACCACTGCACCAGACACGGAGATTTCGGGCAAAATCCATCAACCGGAAGTGCAACTTTACTCAGTGATGTCTTTTTTTCAGTTTCTCTTGATTTTCTCGAAAACGGCTCCGATTTAATTTTTAAAACATTTTTCGGGGAAAATTGATTTTTGGGGGGGGGGGATCTAGGAAAACTTTTCTCATTATGATTTCCTCTAGAATACTACTTCAGTATAATATATGGTTTTACCCACATACATGTGATTATAATTTGTCTAACATTTGCCACAGCCTTGTACTAAATATCTTCGAATACGTCACGTTCTGTTATTTGAATGTCGGAATTGTCCAACATTTCAATTTCATTTTGTATTTTTTCAAATGAGTCAAGAACTTTATCTAATTTTTCCAGTCTGACTTGAAGTTGTTCTAAAACGTTTTTAGAATCGAAATTTTTTAGAAATTTATTAAACCTTGTTAACTGGGCCTTTAATAGACTGCGTTTTGCTATTAATTCTTTCAAATCTGCCATTTTTAATGATAAGTGAACAAATGAAACTGCGCTATATCCAACAGAATAGAATGGAATGAATAGAAGTGAATGAGTGTGAGGCTTACTAGCAAATGTTCCCTTATAGCTTCAAAGTAGTATTCTTGCTCCAATCCGGCCCGGAGGACCATATGTTAGGGTGCGGACCTGTTTTTAGGTTTAAAAGTAGTTACACCCGTGTATAAAAGCTTAATTGTAATAGTAAAGAACTTCGTGTTGGATTAGAAGATGTATTTTTGCATACCTCATTCAACAATATAATATATTTAACATATTTTCTTATAATAAAACATGTGTTATCTTTGGCGAGCATGCGCAATAATTATAAATTGAAAATTAATACAAAAACCATTAGATTTGGGAACAATTAAACTACATAGACGGCTTAACACACAATATAAATACACATTCGACGCATTAATAGAATTTCAAATATGAAGAAAATAAGCTTAACCAAAAGTGCAATTTTTCAGAATAGGTTTTTGAGTTTTTTTTGGAATTTTCTCGAAAACTATTACAACGATTTTCTTGAAACTTTGGGAATGCTTGCTGAAACTTAGATAGAAATGTATCACTTTTATTTGAAACATTTTTTTCTGAAAAAATTGATTTTGAAGGGTTATTATGGCGGTCTGTCAGTTTGTTTAAAATTTAAATTTGCCCAAACTTTGTTGATTTTAATATAGAGCGCTTCACATAAGGCCGCTCAAGTATACAACTAAAAAAAAAAATCTGCAGCACCGTCATATTATGACCAGCCCAATTAAACAATGTCATGTTGCTATTTTAAAGCAAAATTTCTGGATTAAATTATAGTAAATTGGAGTAAGATTAAGTCGGGTGAGTGCTTCACATCAGAGGAAAATATTTCATAAAACAACTTAGCAGTTATCTTGGTTGGCTCAAATGTCCGAGGGCAAACAGAAACATTGCATTGAAATGAACTCTTTACACGAACTTGATAAATTTACTATGTGAAGATGGATGAACAAACCGAAACCAGTTCGGTAAAAGAAATATGCATGCTACGACGGATAAATTATCACATGTTATCCAGCATTGCGGATCCATCCATAAATTCAACTTACTTAACAGTATGTTAGTATCTCTCTTCAAAATGATATTCTATATTTATCAGAATACGACGTTAGTATCAGAGACATTTTCTGTGATAGCCTGCTTCTTTTTGTGGTCATCGACCTGTTTCGGACGTTCGCCCATCATCAGGATTTTTCGTTAAACGGTGTAATAACAGAGATTTGCACAGAGCAAATCTATGTTATTTTACACTGTTTAACAAAAACATCCAGATGATGGCCGAACGCCCGAAACCGATCCATGACGACATAAAGAAACAGGCTATCACGGAAAATGTCTCTGCAGCTTTTCAGCTTTGCAGAACCAACCATCACAACAACTACGACGTTAATACCTATGGATATCAGATAAATTTTAAAGAGTATGTTTTATAAATGATTATAGTAATTTAAGTCAATATTGCATGTAATTATGTTATATGATCAATTTGTTCACTATGTGTTGATGGTAAAAGAGTAGAAATTGGTTTTCTGCCACACTATCATAATATGTGCCAATTATTTTAGAAGATCAATAATTGTATTTGTACTTTTTAATCTCTCGAGAAATTTTTGCCCTTTCTACAACGGAATGTTTAACGTTTTGATAAAATCTCTTAATTTTTAATAAATAAATAAAAAAAAAATAAAGAAAAAAACCATGGCGCAACAACCCATGAAGGGCCAAGGCTTGCCAGACGGCAATTTGAATATGGGGGCGTGTGGTAAGCACACTGCAGTTTAGTTGCGGCCTTTGCTACGTAGGGCGCTACTAACTGTAGCTTCCCACTTTTCATCACGATGCTGGGTCAACACCGACTTTGCCTTGACGGAAATCGAACCCTGAATTCTTGCATGAAAGGCGAGTGCGCTAGCCACTAGACCAACGCGTGGGGACAATTTGTAATAAATATGATTTAAAAGTTGAGTTTAAAAAATATTGAAAAGTTTGGAGTTGATAAAAGCAATATTATAAAAATAAGTCATACAATATAAGTTTTTTGAACATACCATGTCCCTTAAGTGTAAATCTTACAAAATAAGGACATAAATTGCTGTAGATTTTTCCAAGAAATATTGGGCCATTCATATTTTTTTTATCACTTGATTCGTATTAATCGTGATAAAAATAAGAATGCGTTAAGCACTTTTCCAACGTTCTCCTCCTCCTTCTTCATGATGTTATTAATATCAGCGTCTTTCATCTATTATGTACCAGATTTTTTTTATTTTGAATATTTCTTTAACTACATTGACAACCTCCGTAATAATTATTAATATTTAAATCATATTCCACTCATGTTACACTAAAGTTGAATACAATATTGAAACATTTTCATAATCAAAATTCTCTTAATTTATGCTTTAAAATTTTCCAATAATATTTTATAATTTTCTAATAAAAATCACCTATCGCATAGTTAATAAAGTACAGCTCCTTGCTAGATATAATAACATAATAATAAAATAGAAATTAACTTTTGAATGAAAAACGAAAATTTAATTCAATTTAATACTAAAGTATTTCATCACTTTCTAGTTTGTGAATTCCCTTCTTTTTTTTTTAATTCCAAAGTTCCAAAGGTTTTCATTTTGTTGACAGAATAATTAAATTCCAAAGAAGTGCAGTGTCTATAGGGAGCAAAATTAGAGGCATCGATTAGATTTCAGGAATAGTTACATTCATTCCCCTTTGTGAGGGCCACATCCTTATCCTTATTTGAAGTTTTCTTCCACTTCCTCCAAAGGAGATAAAATTGTTGATTACTTTTTGTTTTTATATTTTATTAAGTTTGTAAAATTTCATATTGCAAACAATAAAAAATTACTTGTAATTTTAATATTTAATTGTTTTCACTTGTTATTCAAAAAGTAGTTACCAAATTTTGAATAAAGTATAATTATAGTTTCAATATAAAAGTATTTTTTAAGTAAAGAACAGAAAAATCTATGACTCAGAACAAATTCAACGAAATAACCACAAAATTTTTGAAAATGATATCAAGAATTTTTTTTTTTTTTAATTTAAGGCGCGTCAACATCTATGGTCATTGGCGCCCGGAGCCTTCTCAGTGCACTGCCAGCCTCCGGGCAGTGTTCTCTCGTTACAGACAACACTGTCCATCACCGGACAGTGAGCTGTAGAAGCTCCTAGGAAAAAAAAATCTAAGGGTAG
Source organism: Triatoma infestans (assembly GCA_011037195.1). Taxonomy (NCBI): domain Eukaryota; kingdom Metazoa; phylum Arthropoda; class Insecta; order Hemiptera; family Reduviidae; genus Triatoma; species Triatoma infestans. Next base: position 96,839 of record JAAEAF010014546.1, read on the forward strand.
CAACAGCTGGACTCGAACCCGGGTCCTCCGCGTGGGAGTCCAGTACGCTAACCACTTACTGCTCCCTTCCCTAGATATTATCTCAACTTATTTGATATAGACAGCAGAAAAAAGAAAAGATTCAACATTTATATTATTATTCGGTATTTTATCCGTTGTAGCATGCATATTGTAGACTCACACTTGTTGGTTATACAGAAACATATTGTTGACCTGAACTGTCTACACGAACTTGGTGAATTTGCTCTGACGATGGATGAAAATCCGAAACCTGGCAGGAAAGAAACCAGTATGCATGCTACGACGGATAAAATACCGGATGTTATCCAATATTGCGGACCCACCCACATTTTCAATATATTATTATTACTGTTAGAAGGAAATCGGTTTAAACAGGGTTGCGACTTTACAGAGTATAGACTTTAAAGTTTTTGAGAATTTTCTCGAAAACGGCTACAATGATTTCGTTTAAACTTGCAATGCTAACCGCACAATTTTAAAGCAATCATCAGAGATATTTTCCAGGATAGTCTGCTCCTTTTTGTTGCAATGACCAGTTTCGAGCGTTCGCCCATCATCAGTATCTCTTTTGTCAAACAGTGTGACATAGATTTGCATAGAGCAAATTTAGTTGATGCACTGTTTACTCTCCTATAATTATCAGCAAGTCATCTTTGGATTATTCCTTTCGTATTTGTTTTTAGAAATCTTTTATTTATTATCATTTTTATCATTTTTTTTTTTTTAAAAGATACAAATACCAACTACGCTTTTTTTATTTTATCAATTATTAGAATCAAATTTTACAAGCAAATTTTGCCTCAGTCTATTTTTTTTTTTATATCCAAGCTCTGACAAATTTTGATATATATTTATATACCAATGAAAGTTATAAATTAGATATGGTATGTTCAATACTGTGAAAGATATCAATCGCAAGATATTAGTGACTAACGTATATGAGAATGTTATCTGTTCACAGTCATTAGTGAAGGGGCACACCTTCACTGTGCCAGCTTTAATGAATGATCTAGAATATAATCTGCTTCGGAGGTTCTTGGTTAACCGATTACGGACTTAAAGATTTTTTTTTTAACATTCTGTTTATTCAAATTGTGTCCGTATATAAAAGGGTTTACTAGTTTGATACACAATGCAATAATATCCTATCAACGCTGTACAAGTCAGGCTTATTAAAACATTCAGTGAATGAAGAATCCCCATTTACTAGTGATGAGATATCAACTATCATTAATGTCTGTAAACCTTAATTAACGTTGATTAATTCTGAAGTTGGATGAGACCTTATAAAGAGAAGCATGCCTATATCGGATAATTCCCCAGATATTATCCAATAATCCAGAACCAATCAGCAATCTAAATAACAGCAAAGACTCTTTTTCCCTTGATAGCTTGTCTCATTTTTGTGATCATCCACCGCCTATCATTATAGCAACTATGTTATCACCACACAATGCCAAAGTCAGCGTATACACTCTTAATTTGAACGTTCCTTGGCTACAAAATGCAATAGGCCATCATGGAAAAAATCTTTGATATTTTCCAGCACTTCAGACCCAAACTCTACCCAACCAGTACAACAACAAAAATACGTAAGAAAAAGCTGTACATAAAAAAGAAGAACTTTATACAAACTAATGATAATTTCCAAAGAAACTATTGACAAAAAATACAGTAAACATGCACACTATTATAAGCATTCATTAAAAGGTGGTAGTGTTGTGGCAGAAGAACATGTGGAACTCTAGGCTGTTTGACTTTGATAAAATACTTCCCTCTCAGTCCCTCCCGGAAACGCATCTCATCTAAACCTTTCCCTTGTTTGCGCATTTTGGTTTAATCCCTATCCGGACCAACTACTCTAGTATTTCCCACTTGTGCTTACTAATAAGGCGCCAAATTCAAAAAATTGATGTTTCAAACTCGGTTTCATTAACACAATAAAATAATGCCACTATAAGAGAAATTGACATATTTAAATATATTAAATTAAAATAAACCACAAAACATAATTTCAAATAGTTTATGGGGGGGTTCACCCCAATGAGAAGCGACCTTTAAAGTTGTTTTGACCTACTTCCATGTTGTTTTTTTTAAAACCATTATCCAATCAATAGGCGTGTATTTGATTGTTTTATTGTACTTATTCTACTGAAATGTTTCCAAAATTTCTTTAAACATTTTACTCGTTAGTTACATTTGACACGGTCATCAACGAAGGTTATGTTGAAGAAATGTAAGTTGATCTTTTAGGTTTCAGCGGACATTTTCATGAAAAACACTTGAGTTTCCGAATTTAGAGCGCTTCATGGGTTGTTAAAAACCGATGGTTTGGTCATGTTGCAATGAGCCTCATCAGGGTCGTTACAGCTTGAAAGCCAATAAGGCAATGAACCTTGGTAGAGAAAGGGTAGCCACGCCCCTTCCTAAAAACTAATCCCCCTTCTTTACCAAAGTGCATAGCCTTATTGGTGGCTTTCATAGTGTAACGACCCTTATGAGGCTTATTGCAACATGGGCGAAAAGCCGGCTTTTAGCAACCCACTGACGCAGTCTCAGTCCGAAAACTCAAGTGTGTTTTTCATGAAATGTAAATTTATTATTCAATTATATTTAAAAAAAAAAAATTCCATTTACACTGGGAATTTCCCCATGATTAATACAGTATGTCGCCAATTACATATAGGCATGTTTTCTGTGAAACTGACTGAATTGTATTTAAAAAAAAAAAATCAGAATTTTCAACTATTTCCTTTATGAGTCATAATTTGTGGAAATATTAAGTCAATGAATTTGCTTTATGATTAAATGTAATTTTTTTTAAGTACAGTTCATTCAACATTATAAGAGTCTATTATTTAATTTTTATTAAAACAGGATATGATCTCGATGGATTTTAATTGATTAAAAATTAAAAAAAATCTTGTGTGAAACACTCACACAACTTTCTCTTACTCCAGTTCTCAAAATTATAATTGACAAATTTTATAGTTTGTGTACCAAATTTAACAGAATTCGCCGAAAACTGATAAAACTGTTCAGTAAAAGCGCACTTCCGCTTTACTAATTTTTCTTGAAACTCGGAATTTTAGTAATCTATTTATTTCTAATTAATTTTCTTTGGATGATAGAATTGTATAATCAACTATAATAGTACTTTAGAGGAAGCTCCCCTAAAAGTGCCTGCCCTTAAATGAATTTTCCCAGACAAATGTTTTAAATAAACGATGTAGATCTTTGCAAGAAAATCGTCTAAGCCATTTTTGAGAAAATCGCGAAAAAGTGAAAAAAAGCATTCAGTAAAGTGGTAAAGTATACGCACATCCGGTTATCCGATTTTTTCAAACTCGGAATTTCAATAACATATTCAATTCTAATTAACATTATTTAGATGACAGAACTGTCTAATAAACTGAAATAGCACTTTAGATGAAACCTACCCCCACCCCTCCCCCAAAGTGCCCTTAAATGAATTTTTCCGAGAAAAGTTTCAAATAAAAGTTGTAGTTGTTAGTATGTGTAGTTGATATACCAAGTTTGAAGAAAATCGTTGGAGCCATTTTTGAGAAAATCGCAAAAAAGTAAAAAAAAACAAGTAAAGTGGTACTTCCGGTTGAGGAATTTTGACAGATGACCGACTGTCAGATCCCATGGTGATACCTAAACGGAATATCAAGGTTCAACTTTCTACGGTTTTTCGTTTTTGAGCTATGCTGTTCACATACACACACAGACCATTTGCTAAAAACCACTTTTTTGGACTCAGGAGACCTCAAAACGGATATTTCCGGAGAAAACTCAATATCGATAATTTGACACGATTACAATACCTTCCTCTTTCTAGGAGTAAGAGAAAGTAATAAACAAGATTTAGAGGATCAAAAATTTTGAATTTACAAAATTTGCCACAGAGAGGATTCATCGAATCAATTATTTTATATTGAATCTTTTTCTTAAGTCCGGGACAAAGTTGAATTTCTTTAAGACAAAAAAAATAAATAAATATATCTGTCCCAATTTTATCAATGGTCTATGATATTATCAGCGATTTTGATTTCTCTTCTATATGTTCTTCTTCTAAAAGTTATATCAATCAAACTGTCTCAAAGTTATATAAGTCCCCTCTATTTTCTCAACACAGAATCGGGGATAATTGTTTGAGTGCTTAGAGCAGAAAAACTTTATCTTAAACTGACTCGAGGAATATAACCTATCAATAATTTCACAGAAAAACAAAAGGGGCTATGAATATTTACTTTTTTAATTAATATACCTAGAAATTTACGGAATGTGAGAATTAGATCCTAAAGAAATCTCTGGAGGCCATTCGAAATTTCAGATAGTTACGATATGGGCGAAAGATTATAGTAGAGGTGAAAGAATGTTCAATGGAAATAGTGTTCTAGAGAAAATTAGTATATTTGTGAGGTTTGTCTTGAATAGTAATTAGATGAAAAAGAATGCTGTGAAGACAGAAGATTATGATTAAGAGGAAATCTGAATGGTTATGTTTCGGAGGTTTTTTTAGGTTTGGCTGTACCTCACAGCTTTATGAATAAGTCCACTAAGTCTCTTTATTTCTTAAATATATCAGTCTTTTGAGATCCTTTGTTGATAATTTAGATCTTCCTTTGAGAATTTCAAGATCTTCAAAATATTTTGGCGGCACCTAATGTTATAGATCTTTTCAATTAAGTATTGTTTTCAAATAATCCAAGGTAGCGCAAAAGGTATATAAGAGGCAGGAATTGTTGTTGAAGAAGGAGCTGTGCAGGAGAGTAAACTGGACATATTCGTATTTATGTGAATTCATTTAAATTTCGGAGATTTTTTGCCCTTAGTTCTATATTTTGGTGCAAAGTATGTCAAGAATTATGACAAAGTACATTGTCGGATTGCACTTGTAATAATAATAATAATAATAATAATACTTTATTATGAATAAAATGAAGAAATACAATTTAGAAGTATTATACGGCTTGGATGTTCCGTCAGCCGGAGTTAGATTTAAAAAAAAAAGAAAAAAATCACTAAGAAGAAAGAAAACTAAAAAGAACACTAACTTTGGAGAAGTAAAAAAAAAAAAAATAATAATAAATATGAATTAAAAATTGATATAAATAATAATAATAAATTATCTAAAAGAAAATGAAACTAATCCATTAATAGTTACAAAAATGTAATAGGGGAAATAAACTAAACTCAAACACTGTTGACAAAGAAAAGAAAATGAATATAAAATGCATTATGAAAAATCATTTACATAAGGAGACCTGTATACAAAATAATAAAACAAAAAAAAAATAAAATAAATAAATAAAATAAAAAAATAAAAAATGGGAGATATTTAGAAAACTGGAAAGTATTAAATTTAATAAAATAAAAAGGAAACTTAATCAGAAATTAAATTCCTGAACCAGACTGTCCCGATAACGCCAAGCAGCTCATGCAATTTCGAGTATTAAGCATATTGACTAGCTGAACCACAGTCAAAGAAGGAACCCTGAGATAAGACACCCGAAACTCTGAAAGATAGGACACACAGCCAGAAAGTGCACACAGTCCTCCCTTACTCTCAGGTTACACAGATTTCGGACTCTCTTTCAATCCAAGGAATATAATTCAGAAATAGTAATACAGCCCTCATTTTGAAGAGCTAGCGCAATTCATTTAAAGTGAGAACGGCAGAGTTAGACTCTTCAACAAAGGTGAACAATTTCTTATAAAAGGTCCAATTGCTTATAAAAGATAAAGTGGGAATATTCTCTTGCGCACCTCTCAGACTCCTCCCGAGATGCCAAACCTATCTTTGCAATTAATGAAGTCATCTGAGATTTCCACAAAGACATATTATCAGCAGAGAAACTAAAATTACAACCATACTTTTGTGCAAGGTTGGACCAGCTTGCAAACCAAAACACCATCCTATAGATGACTTCCATAACTAACGCTCTTGAAAGACGGTGCCCAGGAAGATCCAGTACTTTAGAAATATACTGGAAATGCAACTTTAAAGTAAAAATAAATAACAAGTCCGAATTGCGCTTATAGTTAGTGTGGCTAAACTGTCTACTTATTAATCAACAGTGGTTTCTATTTAGTTGTCCTCCACTGAACTGAAAAAACCTTTCTGTTGAGGAAGTAAGTAGATGAGAGACCACTTTTCTACTTTATACTGTAACCCTAAATATTTAAAACAATTCAGTTTTTTTTTTTTTAATGTCTTACCTATTCTGCTTTCGCACAAATGATATGTAAATGCACAAAAATTCAATTGATTTTAGCCGATCAAATATAAAGACCTTTCTTTTTTTTAATACTTAAAAATTTATTCGGCATTTAAAAAAAAAAATTGAATATTTGAAATATTTACAAATAAAAATGGAGATATTATTAAAAAAAAGACGAATATTCTTTGGATGTGGAAGATTTAGTATTGGACTGATATAAAGTCTCATTAATGCCAAAGAAAGCTGTGAACTATAAAAAAAAATTAAACCTTTGGGATATTAAACTATTAAGGACTAAAGCCTGACAGGCGGCAATATTTACGGGGGAGGTATTTGGTCAGTTTGTATCGCTTTCACCATTTAGTTCTTGCGCTCATTAACTATAGCCCCCCCACTTTTTATCCCCCCAAGATCTGGATATACACCGTATGACCCAGTCAAGAGAATCAAACCTTGACTGTTCGCAACAAAGACCCATATCCTAGCCATTAGAAATATATCTAATAGGGGAGATGAAGTAGCATCATAAAATAATATACTGTAAGAAATTTTTAAAATACGTCTATTTCTTTGGCATTTAAAATTTGAGAGTGAAATATATTATTCAAAAGTGAATTGCACCAACCTTTGCACATAATTTAATCTGTTATTTTCTTTTGTATCATGTGTCCAAGAAATTTATGTTAATTACGGCTCCAACATCAATATAATATTAATGTCAATTAACCGTTAAAAGTGAGAACTATACTAAGAGATAGTCGTAAGAGTGTTTCAAAACAGATTGGTTTAATTTAAACCGCACTAAGCAGATAATTTTTACTTAAATAATATATGTATTTTTAAAAAAATTAAAGTGATAATAAAGTTAACCTGATTAAATTTAAAACAGTTGTAAGAAAAATCTCTATTATGGCACAAGTAAAATTGAGAAGATACACTAACAAACTGCCAGTAGCGTACACACAAAATACTAGAGTTGATCAAGATAATAACGCATCACCCCACTTGTTCAATGTAGTGGTCCAACGAATTGCCTCTAGTTAAACAACTATTTACTATTATACCTAATTAAATTTTACCATTAGAAAGTATGTTTAACTTTTCCTTCTTAATAAACATTCAGGTCTTCATAAAATAATTGGACAAAAATGTTTTTGATACACATATTTCTTGTTGACCATCACACAACTAGAGACTTTCTTGTAACTATGTAATTGTTTAAAAAAGATATGTATTATTATATTAAAAGTTTTAATAATAAAAGTTATAAAATAAAAATAAAAATTTTGTATATTACAAAAAAAAAATTATTAGATTATAATAATTTAACTTCCCTTATTTTCATGGCTATAATTTCTTGGTATATTAGCTGTTTTATGTTTTGTTTAATATCTAACTTTGATGTGCGGCATATAAATTTTCTTTTTTAGATTTATCAAGGCAAGATAGATGTAGGTCAGACCGCCAACTAATTGCATTACAAGAACTAAACTCTTCTTTCTTGTTTTTATCGCTGCACATATGTTTAGAAAAAAAGTAAATTACATAAAATAAAGGAGTCCGTTTTTCTTTTTTACATATATTATGAAATTATTTGTTTCTAGCGGTTAATTCGTTCTATAAAAATATATTGTTTGTTTTTTTTTGTTCATTTTTAAACATTTGATTTTTTTTTTTATTTACCAAGCTTTCCAGTCTCCTGTAAATCCAAACACCAAAGTTCTAGTATCTTACACTTAAAATTTAACCAAATTAATCCGCTCCTAATGGCAATATTTTCTTCAAACCACAACTGAGTCTGAACTCTCAATTACTAAACTTATTTCCTAGATTTTTTAATCCAATGCCTCTCATTTCAATCTTGCGCATCCTCTCAGAAGGCGCGTTGCGATTTCTTCTCAAGTGATCCCTGGTCAATAAGTGATTATGGGAAAGTTGATAGATTCCCCTTCATTAATGTGTCTGTCCACTTCATCATCATAATCGTGCGCCTCTTCTGCCGCCCTTCATCTTCTACCTTTTTCTCTATCCCTCTCTGTCTTCCACCAAAGCTCTCCTATCCCCCCACGCAATTCCTCTTTTCCTGCACGTCCCTGTTACACCCACTTCCCACATACATCGCAGTCTACCTCTTCCTCTCCGTCCCTCTCTCTGTGCTTCATATGCCATTCTAGACGTACTGTCGGAATCCATCCGTAGAACATACCCGAACCAGCGCAGCCTATTTTCTTCTATTACTTCTTCCGCTGGCTTACCAATTCAAATTATATCACTGAGGATCGGCCATAAGTTGCTCACACATAGACATATCTTTAGAAAAAAGCCATCGCCAGTGTGCGAGGACTGCGATGTTCCACTAACCGAAAGTACCGAGCACAGAGAACCGATGAGGGGGCTAAACTTAGAAAATAGTATTAAGGAAATTCTAAGTAACAATGAAGACAGTGTAAAAAAAAAGCGCTGCAATTTCTACAAGAAATTAATTTTTAATGCATTTAATTTAATGGACACTATTCTTTTGATGGGCGATGACAAACTTCTATACTGGACGCGTTTCCTGTACTATAAATATACATAATCACGAGCCATTGTCTTTTCTGGAAGGTTGAATCTATGTTGAGATTGATACCCCGGTGTAATGCAGTGGGCGATGTGTATTTGTAGTAGCGAGAGCGGTGTAGCAAAAGTGCTTGTAAGTATGTTTGAGATAAAGATAGAAGTATTAGTAATAATCAAGAAATCACCACTGTTTTATAAATAAATATATTATTCTCGAAGCAAATTTAAGTACTTTACAATATCACAATTATATCTAGAATAAAGGCAAATATCTATCATTGGCACTGAGCGATTCCTGAAGTAAGGCTCTGGCTTTGGAAGCAGAATACAGACTTTGTTGTTTGAGAGCAGAAGTCACACTTGTATTCTTTGAAAGCTAAAGGCAGACTATTTTAAGGAATTGCTCTCTCTCTAGCGGGATAATTTTCTTGTACAAAAGAATTAACTTAACGGGATTTTTGTGCCTTTGTTTTGCTAATAGCAATGACCTAGATTGTAGTATACCTGACTCTAAAATACACTCTTTTTGAAGGTAAATTCACAGCACTAAGATAATTATAAAATATTAACAAAATACTATTTTGGATACTATAAAATATTCTAAACTCTAAACTATTATTTTTCTATTTCGTTCTTCCACTACACCGGCAATGTAAGATCGGTATGAAGGAATGTGGTGTAGATAGTGTAAAGAAGTTACTTTAGATTTAGTTCTGAATGGGGGGCAAGGAATATCAAGTACTCCACCCTAAGCATTTTTAGAAACCTTAGGTTCGATTTTATATTTGTTAGGTTAGTTTTTGTTAAATAGCTAGGGATTAATTCAGTCTATACAGTATCTATCAGAGGTAATGTAAAAGATGCGAAAGACCCTAAAAAAAAATTAATTTTCCGACGAAAACTCCATTTTGAGAAACTAATACTTGACATTCGTATTATTGGAAGAAGAGATAAGAAAAAAGGAAAGAACTGAACTAACAAGATAAATTAAACATAAAGGATAAATACTAACAGAAATGCTTGAATTCACATTCAACATCACCGTACAATAAAAAAAAAAAAATAAAATAAAGTTCACTTGTTGATTTTCAAAATATACAATATTTGTTTGAATACTATTTTCTGATTGTTAGAAACTGTTTACAAAGTACTGAATAAACTTGTATGCAAACTATTAGCAAACATCGTTTACTTGACAGCGTGTTTGCACATGGAAAAGAGGTGTAACCTCATAACCTCTTTTTGTTTACAATATTGGCTAATTTGGTAATATAGTTATAAATAAATTATTTTTTTGATTTAGAGATTTGAAAGAAAAATTAGAACACGTTTATTAAATTTAATTTATTTAATTACCATTAGCTCTTGAAGCAAGGGTTACCAAACAACTATTTTCATTCCTTTTACATCGTCATGGTCCCCAGCACCGTTTATTTACGGGCTGTGCTCCTAATTTGTATAAACCATTTTTGACATTAATCTCTGACGTTAATGAAAAATTAATTCTGCTACAGTAGACTGGAAATTCAAACTTGAACTTATTACAGATTCATCCTTATTTAGAGTTCATAAAAAGGTTTTAATAAATAATCAAAGTCTAACGTTTGATTGGTGTTTTCCCACTCACTCTTTGGAGCAATAAACACCCGGATAGCAGTCATTCATTGACTTGCATTGTGAAAGAGTTCTATCGGCCTTGGGTGGGAATGTAAAGTACGTTAATAGAACCCAATGTCTAGTTCTATAGCAAAAACTAATGTAGACAGTGGCTCCAAGAGATAGTTATGTAATGCATCACCGTGACATATTTTGGCGTGCCTCACCTGTAATATATCATAAGGCATCGCCCACAAGCTGCGTCAATCCACCACAAATGGTTGTAGCCGTACCTGCTACAGAAAAGTGATCCTTTCCCAACGGTACTGGTTGGAAAAGTTAAGGAGTGGGGCTCTCTGCTCTCAAGTCAGTCTTATTCAATGTAGTCACATATTCAAACCAATCATTCACGTCTACATCATGAAGTCATCAAACATGGTCACTGTGCCAACTCAGTCTGTCTATTTCTTACACGCTACCTTATTCTTTAATATTCATTAGTGTAAAGTACTTGAAAGTGAGAGGTTGCTGTGTGTTTTTTTACGTAGCTCTCTCAGGCATCTAGTTGGATCCCTTAGTGGGCATTGTGGGTTAAGGAGGCACCTCCACGTAATAGGGCTCATGCAGACCTCTTTTGTAGAATCTGTGACAGAGGAGGAAACACCCATCCATCTTATGACAGATATATGGGGTTGTGAGGAAATTAGTTTTGAGGACCTTTCATCAGAACAGGATGTCTGTGGAAGAGGTTAGGCTATTTTCAGGGTTATTAAAGGTTCCGACTGCGGTGAATCTTAGATGGGTTAGACCCGGGTTTGGATATTTGTTCTAGACTCGGTTTGTTGTTGTTTTTCGTGGGGTAACTACATGGCCCAGTGGGGCTGTGGATAGCGTAGGATTTGGTCCCACCCCACAAGACAAATAATAATGATAATAATAATAAAGTCCTTGATTGAGCACTCTGTTTACTGATTTAATATACATTATAATCTGTGTTCAGTCAGTGTACTTCAATCTTATATCACTTTCTCGGTCCAGCCCTACAAAAACTCTAATACAATCATTTGATTTCAGTTCTATAAAACAAATTCCATATATATATTTAAAAAAGGAAGGTTATTTGATAGAGATTGTGAAATCCGAATCTAAAATAATTGGATGGCATAGTTTTTTATATGACGAGCATTCATTTTTTCTTCCTCTAACTTCTAGTAAGAGGAAGTATTGTAATCGTATCAAATTTTCGATATCGAGTTTCCACCGGAAATATCCGTTTTGAGGTCCCCTGAGCCCAAAAAAGTGGTTTTTAACAAAATAGTGTATGTGTATGTATGTGAACAGCATAGCTCAAAACGAAAAATCGCAGAAAGTTCAAACTTGATATTACGTTTAGGTATCACCATGATTTGACGGTGCGTTATCTGTCAAAATTCCTCAACCGGAAGTACCACATACTATTTTTTTTTTTACGTTTTTTGGCGATTTTCTCAAAAATGGCTCCGACGATTTTTCTTTAAACTTCGTATTATCAACTACACATACAAAGAGCTACAACCTTTATTTAAAACATTTCTCCGGGAAAATTCATTTAAGGGCACTTCTGGGGGAGGGGTGGGGTTAAGTTTTCATTTTAACTGCTATTTCAGTTTATTAGATAATTCTGTATCTAAGTAATGTTAATTAGAATTAAATATGTTGTTGAAATTTTTGTTTAATTTGTTTGAAAAAATCGGATAACCGGAAGTGCGTTTGTTTCTACTAAATGATTTCTTCACTTTTTCGCTAAAGAGCTCCTGAAGAAGGGCACCAATGGTACCCGAAACGTAGAGCAACAAAGAATTCTTTTTCTTTAAAAACTCCTCTGGGCCATCGCCGTACAAACATCTTATTGTAATTTTAAGGCCTGACGATTTGAATTTCAAAATAAACAATTTTAATAAAAAAAAATTATAAAAAAAAAACTGCACAACGTAATAAATAATGTTGCTGAACAACAAACACTTTTTTATTTAAATATAACATTTCATATATTAGATGAGTAATTATTATTTTAATTATTATTTTTTTTTTTTTTAACAATAATTGCTAATGTGTGTGTGTGTGAGTACATATGCGTGGGATCAGTGTAAGGTCTTGAAATAACACCTGTTATGTTAATGGCAACCACATTTTCACTAAATAGTTGCCTCCTGCTAAGGGCTAAAGTACTAGACGATAACCCCCCCTACAGAGGTGTGTCTACACTCTGTTCTGTTCTCTCTCCATTCAATGATACACATGTGCTGTTACAAATTTAAGTTTGAGGATATTCCCCCATGCTAACATGGACTTTTTTCCCCACTGAAGCGATCTTCTTAGTCCTTGTGTGGGCTACAATAAAAAAAATGATTACAATTAATAATTATTATAGCTTAATCTTACAAAGTGATGAATTTCTATTTAGCAGAAATTTGTCAAATATTTTTCAAGATAGAATAAATTGGCTAGTTAATAGGAAATTTTCCCTATAGTAATGAAAACTTTCCCGATTGGAAACAGAAATTAAACTATATCACATAATATTATGAAAACCTCACCGGCTAACTTTAGCTACAATGTACATCGCTAAACATTATATACGTACAGAGGACTGTATTTTCGTAATAAACACCCAAAGGAGTCCCGATAGTTTCAGTCGCAGTCGTGGATCTAGTTTTGTAGCCACTCCACTACAAACAACCCAAAGTTGGAGATATTACGTTATGTTATAAACTTTCATATGACTATATTATGAAAACTTCCCCGATTGGAAATAGAAATTAAACTACTCACATGTTTTTTCCTATATATATATATTTTTACTTGTTGTTTACTTATCGATGGATAGACATTTTACTGGCCAGGTTAATTGGAAGAAGTTAATCGTGCGATTTGGAACATCTCAGAATTGGAGTTACACTTACTTTTCTAAAGATGAAGAGTATTAAAATAATTTCCATCCGACTATCAAACTAATGAGGTTTTTACCTTAAATGATGGCGAACATAATATTGTTGTAACTGTTCTCGAAAAAAAAAGTGAATGATCTTCAGGAAGAATGACTATCATCACAGCTCTCGGTGTTCTCTGAATACTACTAGAAAAAGTCATAATTTTTATGAGTAAACTATGGAAATTCAGACAAAATTAATTTTAAATATGCTTAAAAGTTGGTGCTACTAAACAAAGGAAATTAATGACCTTAGAAAACAACGATTCCATGTCAGCCACCGCTCTTTCGAAAAGTGAGTTTTAAAATTTTTAGAAGTTAACAACAATCATGAAAACAGATTAAAACTCTGGAGGCTTTCGGTCTCTTGATTCAACTCTTCTGACTGAGATTGATCCACGAACTAAGCAATTGAAAATTGCTCCACTGTATTTGGAGTATTTCATTTTATTATTACATTGAATTTGAATGTATGCAAGAGTGTGATGGGTTCTGAATAGGTGAGACCCAGTTTATCCAGTCAGCTGCTCCCAGCAGAATACCCATTAGAATTTCATTAGAATTATTTCTTAGGATAATTCATCACAGATATTTTCCGTGATAGACTGCTTCTTTTTGTGGTCATCGACCGGTTTCGGGCGCCCGTCCACATCAGGATGTTTTTTTTTTGTCAAAACATTGTGATAACATGAATTGCGCAGGGCAAATTTAGTTGAGTGTTGAGATTTAGGAGTGTATCAACTAAAATTCGCCCAAGTCTATGTTACCACACTGTTTTACAAAAAAAAAACATTCTGTCACGGAAAATATCTCTAGATACTTTCCAGCTCTTCGGAACCAACCACAACAATATACATTGGCAGTGTTATGTTGACTAAAAACTATGAATGTATCTCTCTTCCAATATGGTATGACAATTCAGACGCCGCCTATCGACTTTTTTGAACACTAGTCCTGAGAAGGAGTTTGGCTGCCAGTTTATCATACGAATGCTTTCGTCACCGGAAATTAAAGAAAGCTAGTTAGAACCTGCCTGCAAAGAAAGCATTAAACAACCATGAACAGGGGGAAAACGTATGATACTGCAACGGGATATGGGATCTGCATCGCTAAGTAGAGAGGCACCAAGAAAAGAACAATCTGATCAACCCGTGCCATTAGTGCAAAAATATACTATTAATACTCTAAATACACAGTCTAGTTGCTTCATCGTTCAAGGATTCGTGGCAAGAAAAATGAATACAAAGAAAAGAAGGAAGGTCAACAATGGGAATAATTGCTAGGAAAAAGTGACATGACTCTTTATGACTCTTCCACGTTCAGTTTACTGTCAGCTATAGAATGCTGACAGGCCATGATCTATTATATCTTCTTGTTGTCCATTATGAAATAAAGCTGTGATGATAAGATAGCATTTATCTCTACCCTGTTTTGAATGACATTGCTTACCCTGCAAAATCTTGTTTTTGAAATGAATGTACATTTTCTCCTGGGCGACTCAAATTAAACTAAAGAAATAGTAGTTGGACGTTGTCTCTAGTTAACCAATTTCAAGCGGAACATTTTCTTCGTGTACCATTGTTTTCTGTTTTTTTCAAATCAAATCTGAATTTGTTAGGATATTTCATTTTTTCATGTATGCTTGTTCAAATATCGGTGTATTTTTTTAGGTCATCACTTTCTGATTTGGATGACTTCTACTAATGCATGTCTTGTAAAAATTTAATTTTGAATATCTAATTATATTTTGGTGTCTATTTTCGATATTGCAAATTTGGTGAAGCTTGAAAGAAGTGAAGCTTTGAAATTCACTATTTGTATATGGATGGTATGCCATGTATTCGCCAAAGAGCTATACAATGTAAATAATAGATAAGTTAGGCCGTTGTTAATGATACAATTATAAAATGAAGGTTGACAGAAGACAATGAATAAAACTTTTCACTTTAAAAAAGTTTATTTTTTTAAACTTTTCATACGAAGTCATAAGGTAAATAAATTTTTAATATTTAAATTGAAAATAAATGTCGAAAAAAAGACTTTTTGAAAGTTAAAAAGTTTTTTTTTTTTTTGGCCCCAACCAACCGTCGCTATATATTTGTAAAACTTAATCATTTATAATGGTTTTTCAATTTCGTCAGCATAAAAATTATAATAAGAACTTTATATGGCAATTACCGTATAAAAACATCTCATCTTAATTTATTTTTTAATGTTAATGTTTAACAGTGGGGAATATATTAAACATCTACTATAACACACTCCCAGAATAAATATCCCGGGGGTGTGGGGAACTAGGATTCGTGATTCTGCAAATAAAATACACCCAGTAAATGTCAAAGCACACTTAGTAAAATGTTACATATATTCTGAAAAGCATATACAGTAAATGGTTGCTATGACCAATCTGTTCGCTCAGGGAGTGACACAGATTGTCAATCGTCGCTCGTCGAGTAGAGTGGCCTGGCCCTCTTGCCTAGCGCACACTACTTATCGGTGATCGTTGTACGAACAAACGGCCTGGCTCTCCTGCCTAGCGCAGATGTCTTGAAACGGTGATCGCTGGATGAGTAAACGGCCTGGCTCTCTTGCCTAGCGCAGATGCTCTGAGAAGTTAGTTAAGGGCCTGCCTAGCTAGCGCCAAAACTATTAGAAGAGTTTCTAATCGCTGAGTACTTCTCTCTCTCTGATTATTCTGGTCGTGGATGGCCCCTTATATACGATTCTGAGGTGGTAGGGATGGTGTCCAGTAGGCGGGTCTAGCCGGTGAAAGTTCTCCCCTCTGTAGTGGAGTAGGAGAGTCCTAGTGTAGTGGGGGTGTGCCTCCCTAGTGAAAGGTCCACTTGGTGCAAACCTGGTGGCCGGGCGGAGAACTGTTGTTACACTACTGAATTGTTGAATATGTGAATGGGTCCGCAACGCTGGATAACATCTGGTATTTTATCCGTCGTAGCATGCATATTCCTATTGTATTTGACCGGTTGGAAAGCGAACTGAGAGGCCAATTGGGCGATCCACAGGTTCACACTTTTCAAAACTTGAAAGATGGCGGGTACAACTGAAAGATGCGACATATTTGAACGATAAAGTTTGAGTCGGTCAAACTTTTGTTGATCCATTAAAAAGTTGATCAACTTTATTGAAACAAAAGGTTCTCACAAGGTTTTTCATTCAACTTATGTTGATCAACTAAAATCGGTCTTATCTAAACTTGACTCGTGAGAACGCGGCTTTACACTCATACTTGTTGGTTTGTTGCTATGGTCGCATACATAGTAACATAACCTTATAACCTCCCGCACATATATACAACCAACAAACCAACAAGAGTGAATGTAACAGAAACATTGCGTTGAAGTGAACTCCCTACACGAACTTGGTGAATTTGCTCTGACATGGAGATGGATCTGGCTCTGGTGAATTGAGATGGATGAAAATCCGAAACCGATCAGGAACGAAAGGAATATGCATGCTACGACGATAAAATACCAGATCTGCTGAAATTTGGGGGGGGGGCGTCAACTTCTAAGGTTATTAGCGCCTCTCAGTTTGTTTGGTTCTTCAGTATGAGCTGGGATGGCACGTATTCAACCTTTGTGACGTCCAAATCAGTGCCTTGCCTAACAAGACATGGAGGAGCCCAAGGTTATTGAACATAGTACCACACATACCCTCTTATTTCATTGATCATGTCGACGAAGGGGAGTGTGGATCTCTTGCTGTGCCATCCATCCCTTTTTATAATTAAATCTTTCTTTTTTTTATATAATATATTTAACAATTATATATATATATATATACACGCAGAGATCACAGGTTCAAATCCAGCCGTGCTGCCCTTAGATTTTCTCTTCCTAGGAGCCTCTAGAGCTCACTGTCCGGTGATGGACTGTGTTGCCACTAACGAGAGAACACTCGGTGATGGACTTTGTTGTCTCTAACGCGAGAACACTGCCCGGAGGCCGGCAGTGCACTGAGATGTCTCCAGGGGCAAATGACCACAGATGTTAAAACGCCTTAAATTAAATTAAAAAAAATATAGTAAATTAATTAGAAAATTTCTGAACCAATTTGTACCTTGCAACCATTGTATTTAGTTGATTAACGAATTTTATGTGGAGGGAAGGGATTAGCTCAGCGGTAGCGTGCTGGTCTAGTAACACGGAGATCCCTGGTTCGAATCCAGCAGTGCTGCCTTAGATTTTCTCTTTCTAGGATCCTCTACAGCTCACTGTCCGGTAATGGGCAGTGCACTGAGATCGCTCCGGGGCGCCAGTGACCACAGATGTCGACGCGCCTTAGAAAAAAAAAAAAATTATGTGTTGTAAGCAAGAAACTATCCTTAAGAATTTATGTAACCTATCCTAAAGAGGCTATTTGCTTGCTGTAAACTATTTTATTTTGGGTGTGCAGTACGTTTAACGAATATTCCTGCGCACCCTTAAGTGAACTAATCCTATTGTTAATCTAAACCTAATGAGGTTGAAATACTTTTATAAAAAAATTTTCTACCCCGAAACCTAATGTATTAATTTCTTGTAATATTGTGGAAATGTATTTTCCATAAATTTAATGAGAAAATAAAAATAAATGAATTTCAATAAATTTAATAAAATGAAATAATATTTAATAAAATATTGTTATTTTTTCTTAAATAAAATGTGTGATAATGTTATTATATTTTAACGGTAAAACTGGAAACTTGATTTAAGGTCCTCTGCATCTAAGAATTTTTTCACTATATCAATGTAAATGAATGAGAGGATTTCATGACTAAACAACTAAACATAGCAAGGCAACGTAGGAACGGGAGAACATTCGATTAAATTCGGTTAATCGGAAATAATTCTTTACTAAATTGGTTTCCAAACTTGTCTTGATTGACAAAAAAAAAAACGATCTCTTTTTAAACTTGATAAATAAATTAAAAAAATCTTCTTTTAAAGAATTTTTCCATTTTCATTGAAATATTTTGTTCAAGATAATTGATTTTAAGCACGTTAAAAATCGTGTGAGATGACAAGTTTTTTTTTAAAATTGAATAAAACAATCCTCCTGTTGAGGAAATCCACCACAGTGGCCATCAAAAGTGTGCACCTTCAAATATACATAACTCCTGCTGTTAAGCCCACTTCACCTCACCAATGGGCTATAACTTCAAGAACTAAAGCTTTCCCTTGGATCATATAAATGCCCGGCAATCTCAGTGCTTTAAGATACAAGAAACATTTAGAAACCACTTGAAGAAGTCTTAACAGCCATTAAGAAGGAAGAGAAAACAGTCTAAACCCAGCATTCAAGAGTATACTGTAATTGAAGAATCATAACAAGATTTTCTAATAGTTCATAGCTCTTATCTTCCAGTAAAGTGTATTGTTATGCGCTTCCATGCTTAATGTTTAAGGTGAATTGCAAATTAAGAATAGGATTGTCTTCCCCTGACTAAAATCCGGAGTCGAGTTCTACAAGAAGGATAAGAAGCTATCCGCGTCTCTTAATTTTCCCTTCTTATTTAATCATAAACTATTTGCTGAATTTTTTTTAAAAAATCTTCTGAAAACTTTGCAAACCTACTTCTAAAGGAGTAACACATTTCAATATCATTTTCGCAATATGAGCAGAAAAAGGTTAGGCAAGCTGGTATAAAATTTAATTGAACAAAACTTTTATTGACATTTTAAAGTTAATTATGTCTAGTATTCAGTGTTTGGGTGTGAAATATGTTCGGCCTCACATTTCAGTTATGGCAAATCCATAAAATGGCCATTAATTCTTTAATCATTAAAACATCATTCATTGGTTATTATTATCAGCAAAGGATGCGTCCAGTAAAATAACAGAGTTAAGGGAGGTCTTTCCGAAAAGAATTTGTCTAAACGTCGTAAAATAAGAGGATGCTCCTCTAACTAGAATAGGATGACTTAGGAGAGGACTTCCAGGAGATTAATGTAGAATATTTGGGAAAAATGGACAAAAGGAATAACACAGTTTGAATTGGTTTGAGCTAAATCTTTGGACACAGAATGTGATGAATATGAATGTTCATGTGGAAAGTGGTGGTCCACACTACTAGACAGATATACAATCTTAAAATAATGAATCGTTTATAGAATATTTTTATTGAAAAATCAATAAATACATTGATTTGATTTCAATATAAGATCTATGAAATCTAAGAAAGATAACAGAATTTTTTAATTCCTTTATCAAAAAATAAAATAAAAAATATTCACTGTTAAATTAATACAAACATTTATGAATAACGACGACGATTACAGAATCTCAAGCAAATAACTGAGGCTCTAGCGCAAGGTCACTCCTTTATAAGAGTTATATTCATTTTATATCATATTTGTTATAAATTATAAAACCACATACACATCTATTGTTACTGATGATGTAAATAATAATTTAAGGTCATTCTATCGGAACAATTAACTTAACTTAATGACAACAGCAAATAAAATAAAATAAAAAGGGATAAAACTAAGAGTTATTTATTGTAAAACAACTCTTCATTGCAAAGTTGTTGAATAGAATGATAAAGTTTCTTCTTTTTTTTACTTTTTATTTTTATCTCTACGCTTCATGAACTTTATTTTTGCATAGAGTTATAATTTTCACCAGTACAGTTTAAAATATTCTGTTCCTATTTTGAGGACCTAAGAACCTTTCTGATGTTATAATTTTATAAATTTGTTTTAGTTTATAATTTTATAAAAAGATGTAGGTTTATTCTATTGGCTCCATACTTGTTCTGGTTGGTTCCGCAGAGCCGGAAAGCATCAGAGTTATTTTCCATGATGGCCTGCTTCTTTTTGTGGTCATCGATCGGTTTCCGGCGTTCGCCCATCATCAGGATGTTTTTGTTAAACATAGACTTGCACAGAGCAAATACCACATTTGCTCTGAGCAAGTCTGTGTTATTACACTATTTAAGAAAAACATCCTGATGATGGGCAAACTCCCGAAACCTGTCGATGACCACAAAAAGAAACAGGCTACACGGAAAATATCTCTGATGTTTATTCTATTGGTAAATAATTTGTACATTTTTATACTACTGCATTTGAGATGAGGAAAGTATTAAAATAAGATAAGTGCGCTGGAAGCGAGATATAGTCAGAGCAAAGACATTGTATGAGATAAGATTGGGAAAGTTGCTTGTTTAGTTAATATTTTGATGTATATAGTTCGTGTTTATTCCTGGTTAAAAAGAAATGTCTTTTATAACCTTTGCATTTATAAACTTTCCGCAGAATTAAGTATATAACCACCCAATATTATATAGTATTTTGAACGTTTATGTATTCGACCATTGTCGTATATTTTCGACCTAAGTCGGTTGTAGTTCATTCAGTTGCCGACGTTCAAGATTCAATTTTGGTCAGACTCTAATAAATTCCTTTACTTAAGTAAAATGCAACTTTGATCTCTAGTGGAAGTTATTGATAACATCATAAATCTCAAGAATTTTGCAGGCATGAATATGTTTTTATTCATTGGGGGAAAAAAGGTTAAATTTGAATTAAAATCTGTTATCAGTCCGTGAGGGCAAAGTCAGTGTTGACCCAGCATCGTGAAAAAAATGGAAAGCTACAGTTAGTAGCGTCTTAGGTAGCGAAGGTCAGAATTAAACGGCGAGGGAACTGCGGCATGCTTACCACACGTCCCCCAATATATCGCCGTCTGGCAAGCCTTGGTCCTTTATGGACTGTTGCGGCATAAGTTTTTTTTTTATCAGTAAAATTGTTGAAAAGTTTTGCTATCAACCATATAGATCTGACTATAATTTTATTCATTTTCATTTTATTACTTTCTCTTACTCCTAGTAAGAGGAAGTATTGTAATCGTGTCAAATTTTCGATATCGAGTTTCACCGGAAATATCCGTTTTGAGGTCCCCTGAGTCCAAAAAAGTGGTTTTTAGTAAATGGTCTGGTGTGTGTGTGTGTGTGTGTGTGTGTGTGTGTATGTATGTATGTTGAACAGCATAGCTCAAAAACGAAAAATCGTAGAAAGTTCAAACTTGATATTCCGTTTAGGTATCACCATGGGATCCGACAATGGGTCATCTGTCAAAATTCCTCAACCGGAAGTACCACTTTACTAGTTGTTTTTTTTAACTTTTTTGCAATTTTCTCGAAAATGGCTCCGACGATTTTCTTCAAACTTGATATATCAACTACACATACAAAGAGCTACAAGTTTTATTTGAATGATTTCTCTGGGAAAATTCATTTAAGGACAGATATGGGCGAGGGGTGGGGTTAGGTTTTCAGCTAAAGTGATTTCAGTTTATTAGACAATTCTATCATCTAAATAATGTTAATTATAATTAAATATGTTGTTGAAATTTCGAGTTTGAAAAAAATTGGATAACCGGAAGTGCGTTTACTTTACCACTTTACTAATTGATTTTTTTTTCACTTTTTCGCGATTTTCTCAAAAATTGCTCCAACGATTTTCTTGAAACTTCTTATATAAACTAAACATACAAAGATCTATAAGTTTTATTTAAAACATTTTCTGGTAAAGTTCATTTAAGGACACTTTTAGTGGAGAGGTAGGGTTATATTTTTCTCTAAAGTGCTGCTACCATAGTTGATTATACAATTCTATCATCCAAACAAAATTAATTAGAAATAAATAGATGGCCAAAATTCCAAGTTTCAAGGAAATAGTAAAACCGGAAGTGCGCTTTTACTGAACAGATTTTTTTTAGTTTTCGACGAATTTCATTAAATTTGGTACAGAAACTATAAAAAATTTTCCATTATAATGTTGACAACTGGAGTAAGAGAACGTTATGTGAGTGTTTCACACCAGATTTTTTTTTTTATATTTAAAATGAGCTAGCAGTCTCACCAAATATGAAAATCAAGAAAGTAGCCCTAAAAGTTAGGGCCCTATATAGCCCTATATCAAATTTTTATACTTATGAATGAAAGTTTCCTTTTCAAACTTGTTAATAGTATAGTGATTACGTTTACTACTTAAATTTTTAGCCCAAACTGAAGGAATTAAAGGCTGAGTTTTTCTAGAAAAAGTGCAGGCCTGAAATCATAACTAATTATCATATATCTTTTTCGATGGCTTTTTACAAAAAATGAAAAAAATCTGTTGTGAAACACTCACATAATTTTCTCTCTTGCTTCACTTTACATAGATTTATAACTGAGTAATTTTTTTCAAACATATAAATAAATTTTGCTACACGTTTGGTTGTCTTCAATGTTAAAATCAATAGGTGAAAGTAAACTTAATCTAAACTCTTCCACTTTTGAATAAAGCAAAAACTAATCCTTCCCCTTCCCCCCTCCCCCAGAACCGCCATTACATGAATTTTCCCGGAAAAAACTTAAAAATAATAGTGTTTTTATGGAGATCGCAGAAAACTGAAACAACTACCGTTCAGTAAATTTTTACTTCCGGTTTCAACTGATAAATGATAGTTGGTATGGTATACCAAGTTTAAAGAAGTATAAGTTGCAGCTATTTTCCAGAAAGTTGCAAAAAACTGGAAAATCTATTCGGTTGACATGATGAATATCGATAATTTCCTATTGGATCTTAAATATGGTGATAACCAAAGTAAATGTCAAGGAAATGTTTTTTCTGACTCATGGGAACCTCAAAATGTGTGAATTTCCGGTAAAATCTCGATATAGAAAAATTTAACAGGATTGCAATATTTCCTCTTATCACAGTAAGAGAAAGTAAAAGTGAAGTATAAGACAAACATTAAATTTTAATTTACTAATTAACTTTAAATTTTTTGTAAACGAATTTTAAATTCGTAGTATCTATCTAATGTAGAAGTTTCTAAATTTGTTTTTCTTTTAATAACCTACAATTGATATAAATACAATATATGATATTTTTGAATTGTGGAAAAGTTGCTACATACATAGCCCCCTACAAACCTGTATAGATCAAAGTTTATGTGTTAGTTAGCGAGGAAGTCATACGACCGCTAACAATAAACGTACATGACTTTGAACTTTCCCAGCTAAAGAGTTTTCTTACTAAAAGAGGTATGGGCCAGCTAGAGAAAGCATGGAAACCTTTTATGCCCGACCAGTATAGTCAATATGAGTAAGGAAGTAAGAACGCACACACCAACACTATGCGTTACTGCCGTCAACTATACCTCTTCCATCGGCTTCCTCTTCGTCTTCTTCTTCTTCACGTAGCAGGGACCTATTGGCCCACATCCGGCCGTTCACAGATATATATACTATCTTTTACACTTATTGCAGTCATGTTCTTTCTTTTTCCTTTCACCAATATCTCTTACTTCTCTTCTATCTCTGTGTATACTGTGGTTGATATTTGACCTGGGTATAACACACACACAGTAGTGGGCGATGGGTATGGCTTGTGAACGCAGAGCTCAGTCACTGTGTATCAGATACTGATCACAGAAATAGTGTGAGGGCGAACTGTGCGGAACTAATGTTTCAGCGGTGATATTGCCTCGTCTGCAGACTTTAATATGTTGGCCTGCTCTACTTTAACACCCCTCTTCTCCACCAAACCGCCTCCTTCATAGGGCCCCCCCCCGATGTCTCCATTCTAAACTTATATATCTGTTTCTATCCGGCTAAGTTTTGAAAACATGTAATAAAAATATTGATAAATTTTTATTTTTATTTGTGTAAAATATTTACTTGTTTTTTAAGAAAGTTTCATTTTTATTCTTCCTTTTTATAGCTGCTAATTTTTTTTTTGCCAATAAATTTATTTGTAATCATTCGATGGGCAAAACAGGTTACGGATCCTAGGACGACCGGATATGGGATATCCCAGGGAGTGTACTTAGTCAAATGTTGTTTTATATATATACGGCTGACTTGCTTGACAGAAGGGACGGAAATTGGAGCCCTTGTGTTGATGATGATATTACCCTTTACATGGAGGGTTGCCCTAGAAAGTGTATTAAGATAAATAGGGCAGGAATGCAGTTACCTTAATGAATGTTGCAGGAAAATAGGATTTTGAAATGTCCGCAAATAAAAGTACTCACTAGAAATGAAAAGAAGGTTTAGTTGAAGAAATGGAAAGTAACAAGCCTATGGAATAAACAAGTTAAATAAACTAGAAAGAAAAAGTAATTAATAATTTATGCCCGAAAATGATTTTGATATACCCTCTAGCTAAAAATGTAGACAAGCTACAATATTGTCTGCAGAGAAATTATTTTTATATAATTATTCGAACCAGCATGATATATATTGAAGAGTTATTGAATAGGACATCATGAATATTAAATTGAAATGAATCGACAAAAACAAGCCTTCTTGACTTTGCAAAAATAGGGAGAGGATAGATAGTTAAACTTCATACTACTTTACCATAAATATATTAGTGTTTACAACCTGCTACATTTGCCATTCTTCAAGACGGACCAAAGAAAAAAATATTTTATCTAAAATGTAAATCTGTCCTCATTTCTTTTACTTTTTTTTTGTAGAATAAATCTAGACTCCCAATGTTAGGAAATTCTATTTTCAGATTATAAAAAAAAAAAAAAAAAATACGGAAACATAACAAAATCATAAATAATAAAGTTTTACTAAATTTTCCAACACCATATGTGGGCGATAAATCGATTAATGTTTTAAAAACTCTTTATGATTAATAGTTCTAGGAATAAAGGGGAGGAAAACTTTTTTGCTTGAAGTTCCCTAACTTTTAGGCATGCTTCAAAAGAGAATAATGAAATAGTAGAAAAATATTTATATGCTTCCATAGCCGCCAATGAAAATACCAATTCTATTCGTGGTTTCTTTTGAACAAAATACATTAGTAGAAATTACTGTTTTATTTACTGTCTTAATTAGAAATTTAAGACTATATACTTTTTTTCAGATAACATCCTTTTTATAAACTATTTCTAATGCTACACATCATATAGAGTTTTTTGAAGGTTATCTTGGCGAGCCTCGGTTAAAGCGGGCGCTTAATGACAGTCCGCCAGAACAACATCGAGGGTTAACAAATCTTAACATCAACCTTGAAGGGTTCACCGAGTTAGGCCACACTAGCCCCCTTAGAGCAAGCAAGAGTTTTAACCAGCCACATCACTATTCAAGCCACCAACATCATAACTCTTTGCTCGGTCACTCTAACCTCCTACAACTCTTTCCTATTTACAGAGCACGTTTTTTTTTGTTTTTTGTTTTTTTTTTTTACTTTTTATTTGTCATTTACAACTGTACATAATAGTACAATAAGTAAATATGTTAAGGGTGGTAAATGGCGTGAATGGCTTGAATAGTGATCATCCAGTGAAGATCTCCATTAGTCAACCCCCGAAGGTGATTGCGAGGCCAACGACGCCTCAGTCGCCTTCGGGGGTTGGAAGGAAGTGTGGTTGAGGACAAGTTAGCTGCTAATGGATTAGGATGTGTTGATAAGTTTTTGTGAAATCTATTGTAACGTTTTTTAGTAAGTTCTAGTAAGTTATAAAAGGAATTCTGAGATCTTTATGTACAGTTAGGTTACTGACATAGAATGGAGCGTTTACACAATGCGGCGGAGAATTTTAGATTGAAGAGTTTGTAATCGGTTGATATTAGATCGTTTAGCTGTTGAACCGTAAAGTTCAAGTCCGTAAGTCCATATAGGTGCTAGGAGGGATAGATTCAGTCATCTTTTATTATGAAGTGTTAGTTTTGATCGGTGATCAAGTAGTCTGGCTAGAAGCTTATATCTTTTGTTTAATTCTATTCCTTTGAGTCATGTATGAGGATTCCAAGTGAGTCTCTTGTCGAGGTATACTCCCAGGTACCGGACATGGTCGGCTGAAGGAATGAGAATTATATAAGTAAACAGGGGCAAGAGGTTTCCATTTCAGTGTAAAAACTATATATTTTGATTTATGTAGATTGATTTTTATTCGCCATTTTTGCAGCCAAGGTTCTAGTGAATGTAGATGTGATTGTAGAGAGCGGACAGAGAGCGTGGGATCACTATATATGGAGAGAATTGCAGTGTCGTCAGCAAAGGTGTATATAGAAGTAGAGGGAAGTCGGATGTATAGACTGAAAAAGTAGTGGGGCTAAGACACTGCCTTGAGGTACTCCAGCAAGAATAGGATGTATGTAGGATTAGGAAGTGCCTTCAATTATCTGGAAGAAGCGTTCGGAAAGATAGGATTTGAGAATGAGGTAATAAGTGCTAGGTAGTTTTAATAGAAGACCTTTGTGCCATACACGATCGAAGGCCTGTGAAATGTCTAAGAACACTCCAGCGCAAAACTACTTGCGTTCAAGTGAAGTAGCGATGGTGTCAACTACACGATGAGCCTGCTGTATTGTGAGTGACGGCTGCGGAAACCAAATTGGTGGTTTGCTAGTACTTTGTGGGTCTCTACAATTTCTAAAAGACGCGAAAGAAGGAGTCTCTAAAATATTTTCCCTAGGATCGGTAGGAGGCTAATAGGACGGTAGGATGAAGGCTGATGAGTTGGCTTTTTGGGTTTAGATATCATTTTAATAAATTTTAATTAAATTCTAAGTAGTTCTTAGAATTGAATTATATATGGAAGTAAGGAAGACTATAGCTTTTTTAGGTAGTTGGTAAGAACTTGGGCTTTTATTAGATCGTATCCTGGGCTCTTATTTTTAGGAACATTGTTAATGGTCTGCTGACTTGAGTGGGATTAAATGCTTTAGGAGGAAGAGAAAGAGGTAAAGGTGCGTCTAGTTCTGTGTTAACTTCTGTAATGTGTTGTAAGTCATAAATATCAGCGTGTGGGATGAAGACAGAGGAAAGGTGGGCTGCAAATAATTCTGCTTTTTCTTGGGCTGATTTGGCCCAAGCACCGTCAGTAGAACGAGGAGGTAAAGAGATATGTTGCAATTTTAAAATTCGTCTCGTTACCGTCCAAAGTGAGTTGTCGTCAGTGGTCAGTGATTTTGTATATTCGTCATATTGATTATTGTAGTATTTTTGTAGTATTTGTGGAGTCGTTTTTAAGTTTTCTTGTAAGTTGATTAAATTGTTGTTTATGAGAGGGGTATCTTGTACATTGCCAAAGAGACTTAGCTTGTCGTTTTTGAGTTATAAGAGATTTCATGTAAAGAGGAAGGTTATGAGTATCCGTCCAGGTCGTGTAGTTGTACAGCCTTATACTTTGTTGATGGCAGTTGTAAAGTTGTAGACTGCATCGTCTAGTTGTTGAGGTGTTTTGAAGGACGTTTTAAGATAAATTTTCTGTTCGAGTAAATCCCTAAAGGAGTCCCAGTCTATCAGTCCGTTGATTAATGTTGGCCTGGAAGGGGAGCGTTTTGGGTGTATGTCTATTGTAAGCATAACTGGACTGTGATCAGATGATAGGTCTTCTAAGGTAAATGCGTCGGTATGGAAGGATAAAATGTTAGAGCAGATGAAAAAGTCAAGAATTTCAGGACGTTTGTTTAAAACAGCAGGCCAGTAGGTTGGGTGAGAAGGAAAATTATAGGAGAAGTTACTTTGAGAGAGAGTGTGTTTCGCGTGTAGTCACCACCGCTTATGAATCGGGAGCGTAAAGATTGAAAGAAGGATAGAAATTGATTTTGATCTATTGTTTGATTTGGAGGGCAACATACTGCAGCTATGGTATAATTAAAGGGTTCACTTTGAAGAGAGATAAGAGTGGGTTGAAAGAGTAAGTAGCATTGCTTGGAATAAGGAAATGAGTTAAAGAATTTCTTATGAGGATAGCGGAACCGCCATGTGCAGTACCATCAGGATGATTTCTCTTTTTTATTTATTAATATATATAATATTAACATATTAATATATATTAATTCTTCTCTTTATGCAATTTAAAAGTTAATATTAGCCAAAATTTGCGTACACTGGGTGGGCCTTTACAAATGTTAGTTTCAAAATTAATATACCTTACTATATTTTGAAACAAAAATCAGTCCGCAAATGCAGAATGATCTTTATAAAGACTATATTGTCGAGAATCAAATTTAATCGTTGTTTTTATTGGCGTTTATCAAGGTGGAATTTATTATATTAAAATAAATTAAATAAAACCGATTTTATGTGATGTTTGTTGCAGCAGAATGATCTCAATAGTTTTCTAATTTAACCAATCACCAAATAGTTCTAATACATATTTCATTCAATCTCGATATTTAAAAAAAAAATGCATTTAATTGTCCATAATGTAGTTCATTCCTAAATAACATCGTAAAATCAATTTTTTTAAAATCAAATAAAAATTGATTCACTTATATATTAGTAGCAACAGATTCAGAGAAAATTGAACCACGCTGTCGGCATGATATTGGATTTTGCAGTTTTCAATAATGCTATCCACCCACACAAAATCGAAAGAGAGAGAGGGGGTGGATGTGAGGCACTTATGTACTATAAATACCCACATACATAACATCCCCCTCACCAAAAAAAAAAATCGGATTCTGTGGACCTCAAAATATATTTACTACTAAAATAATAAGCTCAATTTTGTATACTGAAAAGATCGTAATAATTAAATAAATTAAAAAACAATATATTTAACTTTTATTTTAGAAAAAATAAAATTTAGTAGAACTTAATTTGGTAGAACCAAGTTAAAGTTTTTAAGAAATGTTTGAGTTTAAGAAATAATGATGGTAATTAATATTTTATTTTTTATTTATTTTTTTTTTTTTAAATATTCAAGATTCCTTGGCAGCAGTTAAAGATTCTAAACAATTCTGGGCTATCATTCGAAATTACTCTGGGCAACAGGTCGGCGCATCGGTTTTGGAGGTAAGGGAATTCCAACTGTTTTTGTAGGGGGAATATCCGGTTAGAACCAAATTCTCGTATGATTTATTTGATTGTGTGCATCCTTATTTGGATGGCGCTATCACTCTTGATGAGTTGCAGTTTGCAATCGCTTCAGCAAAAAGTGGAAAGGCTCCTGGCCTAGATAATGTTAGTAATGAATTTTATAAGAACCTCCCGGCTGCCTGGGAGCACTATGTGCTGAATCTTTTCAACTCCATCACGACCCAGAAATGTACCTCTGCATCTTGGTCTGCAATTGAGATGATCATGTTGTATAAGAAGGGTGATAAGAAAAGCCCATCCAACTATAGAGGGATAGCTAAAGTCTCTACTTTGGCAAAGATTTTCACCACTATACTGGCCCCCCGTGTAGCGGATTGGGCTAATGACTGTAATGTGATTCCTGAAGAGCAGTCCGGCTTTAGATCTCGAAGGGATTCTCTTTACATCCGTCATTAGTATGCATATTTCAGGGAAAAGGAAAATGGTCTATGGAGTTTTCATAGATTTTCGACGGGCGTTTGATTCAGTGAATCACAATAAGCTATGGCAGAAGTTATTTGATATAGGGGTGAGCTCTGGAATAATTCGAATCTTGATGAGTCTTTATGAACGTGCCTCCTTAGTGGTGAATTGTAGGGGTGAATTTTCATGTGAAATTGATGTTACGCGGGGGTTGCTTCAGGGCGAATCGCTTTCACCGCTACTGTTTGCTCTGTACCTGAGCGATATAGTTCATTTCTTCCGAGAAGGGGGGGCCTCGGGTCTGAAAATTGACGGCCGTCATGATTTATTATGTTATTATTTGCGGACGACTTGGTCATCTTGGGTGATTCCTGGGTCGATGTCCAGTCAAAACTTAAATTATTGGAAAGTTACTGTGCCAAAAACTATCTCACTATGAACAGGAAAAAACAAAAGTTATTGTGTTCCGTAAAGGTGGGAAGCTCAGACAAATGAACAGTTTCCGATATCAGGATGAAGTGGTCGAAAGAGTCAACAGCTATGTTTATCTCGGTGTGCCCTTCGGTGTGAGTGGAAAATTTAACTTGGCGTTGGACTATTTCCAAAGAAGAGCTAGTCTGGCAATAAGTAGGGGAATTGGTATCTTGAGGCGCAGCAGGGCTGATAGCTGGGAGTGCACCTTAAGGTTGTTCCAGGCAGTGGTTCAGGCCACATTTCTGTATAGTGCCGAGTTATGGTCTGTATCATACTTAGAGCAGGTCGAAGTGATACAGGCGGGTTTTTTCAAAAATTTGTAGTTTTTGCCCAGAAGTACTCCTCACAGTTTTGTCCGAATGGAATTTGGTCTCCAACAAGTAAAAGTTCGGATCTTCGCGAGTATGCTAAGGTGGCGGATTAAATTGTTGGAGATGCCGGATGACCGAATACCGAAGGTCTGCTTTCGACGCTTGCTATACCTTGATTCCGGAGGAGGTGGACCGCAAGTCTTTAATTGGGCTTCTCATTTGAGATCCCTGTTGAGTGTAATAGGTTGTGAATATATGTATGGCCAGACGGAGCCACATTTTTTGCGTAGTTAGTGTGAAACTAAGTCTCTGTACGAGTCTGTGTTGGCACACTGTCTGAAAAACGCATCCTGAAGATGGGCGAACGCCCGAAACCGGTCGATGACCACAAAACGAAGCAGGCTACCACGGAAAATGTCTCTGATGCTTTCCAGCTCTGCGGAACCAACCACCACAACAAATAAATTTTCAATTTAAAAGCCCATTTCCTGTGCATTATTTGGCAGCATTGAACATTTCTTAATGATAAAGTTGTGAAAAATGTATTAATCATCCATATTAAAAAACAATTAACAAAAGACATTAGGATTTTTTAAGATTTATTATTTTTTTTATACTATTTTTCTTAAAATGGTATTCAAAAATGTCAGGCCTTAAAATTATAATGAGATGTTTGTACGGCAATGGCCAGAGGAGTCAAAATTCCTTTCAGACCATCCTTTACACCAAAAAATAAACACCATAAAAAAAACCTATGTAACCGTTGGAAAATGACTATCCTATTCATCTCAAAATCATCCAAAAATACACAAACAAACCACCAACGCAGAACCCTCAAAACATTCCATCTAACGCGAATACTGAACCTCTTGAAATGTATTTGGTGTGTTGAGTTGTTGTGTGTTTTGTAGCAGTAGTTGGTGTAGCACGAGCGGTTTAGTAAAAGGGCTTGTGTTTATAAGTTTTAAGAGAGAGAAGTAATAAGAATAATTAAGTAAACACTGGTAGATTAAATTAAATATATTCTTTAAAGATATTTAAATGCTATTCAATAGAAGTATGAAGACGTTGAGACCCCCCCTTGAAGTATGAAAATGTTGTTTTTTAGTGAATCCTCTGCGCGTTTGTGAGCACAAAATATCTAAAAACCGAATAGATTCAGAAAGCATCAGCTTGATATTCTGTCTATGTAGTTCCACCGCATCTGACACAAAGGTTTCGGACAAAATCCATAAACCATATTATTATATTATTATTATTATTCGGATGCCTAATGGCGTGGGACCTAAGCCTATGTGGCTTTTATCCCCCCGATACCCTATGTTCCCTTAATCAATCTCCCCCGGTAGCTTACCGGTTAATCTACAATATCCCAAGATATCCCTAAACTCCAACTCAGGCAATCCTGCGAGAGTGGTGCCCTCCCAAATCCGCGAAACCTAGATCCAGCGAAAGGGGGACACTGACATAAGTAATGGTACATCGTTTCCCTAACTCCGCCGACGCAGTTCTGACAAATGGGACTAGAAGTCCTCCCTATGTTAAACAAGTGACTGGACACCCAAGTGTGTCCAGTCACTATTCCTACCAAGGTCCTCAAACCCGTCCTACTAAGAGACAGGAGATACTCCGAAATTCTCTGCTTACCTGCCTTTATAAATCTTTTAGCTTGGAGGCACCCCTGCGTGTCCCCCCAGCGTTTCTCCAAAGCTCTCGTCTCCCAAAGTCTAATCTGTTTGTCGCGAAACGTCTTTGTAACGGCCAGGGCTGGTTCAGGACCACAAAATGGTAATGATGATCCCTCCATGGCCAACTGATTCGACCTCTCATTGCCCTCTATTCCCGCATGTCCGGGTATCCAATAGAGACGCACCTTAACCTTTGCCAAGGCAAAGCATTAAGCTTCTCCTACATTCTCCCGCTAGTTTCGAACTCACCATGGCTTGCTCAAAGCCCTCAGTGCGGCCTGACTATCAGAGAAAATCCGCACCTCTTTGATCTCTCCTGCCACTCCCCACAAGGCGGCAGCATTCAATAATGCCCACCACCTCGGACTGGAAGACAATGGCCACAACCACCCAAGGCCACGAACTCCCTCTATCCAACTCCTGCAACCATGCTCCCGCTCCTGGCAGGCCAGTCCCCTCCTGCCTAGACCCATCTGAACAGCAGCGAATAATGCCGTTACCCGACTCCGTTGGCCTCGTGAGGTTATCATCCCCTATACTGCCAATGCTGATCTCATAATCCCTCTCAAAGCCCCATTTCTTGCTCGTCTCATCGAGTTTAGATAGCAGAAATCGGTTCACTCGCCAAATCTCTTCCTCGATCCTAGTGTGATCCCCCCGAAAGATTTTCACCCATTCTCCCTTGCACGTCTCCATGAACCATAAGTGCGACTTTATTTATTTCGCGTTTTTTTTTTTTTTTTTTTGATGGTCTTTATAATGGAATTGTAGAGGAGAGAAATTAGGTTTGATTGAATGAACGACATATGAAGACACTAATATAATGTAGCTAAGTTTACACTTACTGCACTGGACTTTATAATGAAAATGATAGAATGAATGGTGAGAGTAAAGATATGACACGATGCGATGTACAGTTGTGTGGTTGTATCTGATAGATCCTCTAGATAGATTCCCACTGGCTTATTTACATAGGTTCTCCCACTCTAGCCTGCTTGAGTTAGAGAGTAGTCTCTGTTAACCAGAGAGGGCCTCACTTTTCTCTGCTGTGATTGCATTATCTTTGCGGTACCATTACAATACATAATAAATACCAAACACTTTTATTTGTAACATTTACCTGGGAAAATTGACCTTTTTTGGGGGGGTTTTCTTTGGGAACAGTAGATTTTGGTTAGTTGTGCGGAATTTGGGGTGTTAAAGTTCAAAGGTTAATAAGGGATCTATATTATTGGCGCGCTCTTCTGGACTATAATGCCAAGGTTGGGTAATTACTCCCACCACGTCTATATTTATATTAGAATAAATAAGTAAAATTTGTCATTTCATATTATAATTGTACTAACAGCAGTTACAGAAAGTTGTGTGAATGATTCACACCAGATTTTTTTTTTATATTCAGAGAAAGAAATTAATAACAAAGCACCATTTTCTGACTCAAAAAAATCTCCAATAAAAAATTAAATTTCTTAACAAAATCTAAAATTTTTTTTTTTTTGTAACAAAGTATAAATAATTATCCCTCACAATGATATAATTAATAAAATCAACTGACCCCGAAGAGACACTAATTATAATTTCAATACGACCAAATGAATTTGCTAATGTATGAAAACATTATTCTAGCGCATTAAAAGCTTATTTCCACTAACAATAATATTAAACTGTAAATCTGGTTGTAATTGGGTATTGAAATACAAACTAATATATCCCAGCGTGTTTCAAGATTTTTGTAAACTTCATGTAATAATAAAACTCGCTGAAATGAATTGTTTTTTTTTTTTTGTTATTTCAGTTTAAAACTTGGAAGTTTTTAAATTTCTATAATAAAATATTGCAAATTTAAAAATTTATATTGACAGTTAGTATTATATTATTAAATTTATCAATAAATAAAAATTACGAATATTTAGTAATCAGAATAAAATTATTAATTTGCTGAAGCTGAGCATTCCAACTTTTTTAGAGTAGGCTTAAGAGATAACATGATTTTGCCTTTTGCACTTTAACGTGATTTAAATAATCACCTAACGCTCTCATATGGTCGATAATTTCCATTCTCAGTATAGTGAGGGGCATAATAAGTTACATTTTTATTCAGCGTTACAAAAAAAATAAAAAATTATTTCAACAGAATATCACATTAAGGAGTGAGTGGTCCAAAAATAAAATTCTGTTAATATGAAATTCTTTCAACTTGGAATTCTTCATGATTGACATTGTAATGGGATCCGGAATCATTAAGATTAAGAAGAATCAGGGATCCGAATCATTAGACCAACAGGGAGGGGGAATTCCATATATATAGAGGCGAGCTAGCCCTACAATAACAATCATTGACACCAGTCAGTCAACATCATTCTACTACTTTCTAATACTCAGCCAGTCTGTATCTTTCTTAATTATGCTTTTGCTACTTTATTCTCATTATCTTGCAGCAGTTTGTGTCCAGTCCTTGCAGTTTGTTTCTATATCATTATATCAGTGTTCATCTACTAGTTTATTTCTTCTCATTCCTAAACTTATCTCCACTTCTCTCCCTCACTAACATCGACCACAATAATTTTTTTTTTTATTGCAAATTTGTTTCTGGAAAAAAAATGACATTAAGGGGTGTTCAAATAAATCTGTATAGCTAAACTTTATTAAAGATATCCCAGATATTTATTATATGGTAAACTAAAGTACACGCAGATTTGATATATTTTCCACTATTTTAGAAAAATGTTTGTTCTCTAGAGGTCCCAATTTCATTGTTTCTTGTGGTCGAATAAGTTCATATTCGGGGTAAATCGAAACAATCACACGCCGCACTGCTATTCTCATATTTTAATCGTTAGCTTTTTTTTTTTTAATCCAAATTTGGAAATATTAATGATGAGTGGTCACCAAAATTCATAGCAAATTGTACACTTGAGGGAAGATTAGCGTAGCAGTTTCCTTATGATTAACTTTCTTAAAGCAAAGTCTCTCTAAATTTTCTCAGTTTGTAAATGACATATTTTTATGTGCAGGGAATTAAATACATAAAAAATTATCTAACTGAAGCCGTTTTGTGAATAAATTGTAATAAATCTGGAAAAAAGAAATCAGTAAAGTAATTCTTTCAGATATTTACTGAAACTTTCGAAAAAGCACTTTATTTAACAAATGGTCTGAAAGAATATAAAATTTATGCTTGAAAGATATCTTTATTTTTATGACAAGATCTGTTAATATTTTTAGTTTCTATTTACCGCCGTAGTAAGAGAGGAAGTATTGCAATCGTGTCAAATTTTCAAATTGATTTTACACAGGAAATACATGTTTTTTGATTCTCTGAGTACGAAAAAAAATGTTTAAAAATGATTGGGATAAATTTGTGTAAACAAAATATTTCAATACCGAAAAGTTGCAGCAGGAAACTTGATATTCCATTAAGGTAACCACTACACGAAGGTTCCAATGAAAATTCATCAACCGGAAGTATGATTTTATTGAATGATGTTATTTTTCTAGTTTTTCGCGATTTTCTTGAACATGAACGATTTTTATATAACATTAATGCCCAGACATTTATATAACAGACATAAATGCCAAACACTTTTAAGTTTGAAACAATAACGCCTGGGAGGGAACAGCGACGTTAAGCTTAACTCTAAAGTACCATTACAGTATAATGTGTGGTTTTTTCCCCTACCTTTATAATATTAATATACATTAGAGACATTGCTAGAGTTTCAAATTTGAAGAAATTCCGGTTAAGTGCAACTTTACATCCATCATAAGTTTTTGATTTTGTGGTGGGGTGGGAATTTTCTTAAAAACGAGTGTAGCGACTTTCATTAAACCGGGGATATGGTAATTTCCCAAATAGATATTAAACATATCACTTTTATTTGAAAGATTTAAAATAAATAAATAAAAATAAAAAAAAGATTTTTATGATTCCGGAATTAGTGGCGTTAAATTTCAAATGTTATTGGATTTGCTCAGTGGTGGCGCTGTCTAAAGAACTATAATGTAATCTGCGGAATTTTTACTATACCTATGGACATACTTGTACGTTACGCACAAATATAAATGTGAGGTGTTGTAGTTGTTAGGTTTTATGATATAAGAATTATTACATTGATGATTGTGATTACATTGGTAGATGTGGCAGCCATTTCCCTTAGCCTTTTTGTAAAATTCTGTCCTCACGCGTTGGTCTAGGCGAGTGCGCTATTCGCCTTGCGTGCGAGAATTCAGTGTTCGATTCCCGTGAGGGCAAAAGTTTGGTGTTGACCCAGCATCGTGATGAAAAGTGGGGGAAGCTACAGTTAGTTGCTCCCGTAGGTAACGAAGGCCGGAACTAAACGGCGTGGGAACTGCGGCATGCTTACCACACACACCCCCCCTTATTCAAATCGCCGTCTTGGCAAGCCTTGGCTGCGCCATAGGGTTTTTTTTCTTCCATAAAATTCTCACGGCAATTTAACATTGAATCTAATTCATAGATTTCTCTGAAATCAATTTGTACAGAAATAAAAATAACAATACATAGGTGGTAGAATCGTACATTGTACTGAAGTGATATTTTAGAGGAATGCTTCATATTGCAGCTCTTCCCAGAGAAAAAAAAAAATCTGACAAGAGATTTATATAAACTTATTTAAAGTAAATTAATTAATTAACAACTATTAATTCGAGGAAATCGACTCTCACAGATGTTGAATGGGTTTTTACGGGGAAAACGCCTAAGTGACAAGGGCTACTGAATTTATAGGTTTTACCCCCAGGTCGTCTTCTTACAAGCCATGCGAAATGGTTTTTAAATAGAATTAAACAAAAAAAAAAGTTATAGATAAATTTTTTTAACTTTATTTAAACAGATTAAATTATGTTTTATTTTATAAAGAAATACTAAATAGTTTTATCCTAAAAGCTAACCATAATAATATAAATTTAAATACAAACTTTCTAGTGATATTGTTTAACTTACAGTTAAAACAGAATACTGTTTGCTTTTATCTTGTTCTACAATTTATAATGTGAATTAATATTTCTCTTATTATTAATATTCTCTTCTAAAGTTACTCTCTCGTTTCTGAGTTTCTCATAATAATCAAATAATTAATTTTGTAAATGTATTAATCATTTTAAACATTATCCCCTCAGGTGTTACTTTGCTATTCAATATTATTTACAGATAAATTTACATTTCATTTTTTGATAAAATGAATCATTTTGAGCGTTATTTTGTAATAAGCATATTTTGTTATTACATTACATAATTATGTAATGGTGAAGAAGTAAGAAATACCCCCCTGTCAAAATGACAGTGTATCCTATATAATCCCAAAGAGCATCGACTGTACGTTATATATATATATATATATATATATATAGGGTGCCCCAATGTGTATGGATAACGACTTTTTCTCGAAAACTAAGATAGCTAGAAAAAAACTAACAAATACGACTCCCCGTAGTTTTTTGTTAGAAAACCAAATTTAATTTGCAAATTTGTTTTGGTGCTTCCAGAAGCGAGATTCAGGCACCAACTTCATTTTTCAAATTGGGAGGTGTGGTTTTTATTTAAGAAA